>JAJTTS010000003.1:3246646-3360128 GCA_036971165.1 Arthrobotrys iridis
AAAAAAAAAGAAAGATATTCCTTGTGATTATCCCTTATCGTCCAATAGCGATGGCTTTGCCAACTGGGATATCTTTTTGTTTTAACAGTTTTTTATCTGATGAACCTGCGCGCTGACATGTACCTCTCTCTCTGTCTCTGTCTACGGTGACAAACAAAAACAGGGTACCTCTGGCTCACGGCGTACCGGTCAGGAAATATCAAAGCACCGCTGTACGCGGATGTAATCCGCGCTCTTCCGCTGTGGACTTCCAGAGGTCTGAAAGTGTACATCTACTCCTCTGGAAGCGTGCTCGCCCAGAAGCTGTTCTTCGAGTACACGGACAACGAGGCTGAGCCTGATCAACGGGGTTATCTGAGCGGGTACTTTGATACCGTCAATGCGGGGGTGAAGTGGGAGAAGGGAAGCTATGAGAGGATTTGTGAGGAGACGGGCGTTCAGCCCGCTGAGTGGGTGTTCTTGACCGACAATGTTAGAGGTATGTCACTTTTTCATTTTATTTTTATTTTTTTATTTATTTTATTTTGTTCATCATCTGCATCTATCTATTCAAAGATGTGATTATTATAATTTTTTTTTCGCAGATGTTTTTTGGGGGGTGTGAGGTCGGGGTATTTTCGGCTGCTACATTAATTTGGTACCACTCGGTTGGTAGACGGGTACCATTTCGCTTGGGTCACTCTGGGAATACCTCAGGTGGTCTATTTTTGAATAACCGAACGATATACCGACCTGGCGCAGCAGATTTAAATTTTTGTTGGGAAATGTTCATCGAGGCGGTTCCACAATTTACAGACAGACCCTCCTTTTTAGAAAGTCAGCAAAAAAAAAAAAGGAACCGCCCCCCGTCGATTATCGCAAATTCGAAAGATTGATGGTTACACTCCCCCAAAGGCTGGCAAAAGAGGCGGCCAAAATCTGGGGTTTTGGACGACACTGCTTTTTTCGGATTCTTAGCGTTATCGGCTAAGTACCAGCAAGGATGGAATGCGGTCGCGAGGAAAACTAAAAAGAAAGAAAAAGAAAAAGGAAACGAGAAATAATTCGCTGATCAAAAGGCGGATTCGAGCAGCTTCGAGGTTAGCGATGGCACTATTTCCTGCATGCTGCAGGGTTTTGATTCGTCCTTTCTCTTTCGATTTCTCTTTGTCGACAGTGGATGGGCGGACGTGGTGCCACCAGCATATTTTCTGTTCGCGTGATCCACACTACGTATTTCTGGATTTCCTTTTTTTCTTTCTTTCTTCGATTGCGCCTAGTTTCCTTGATTTGCGGTTTACCGACTACGCTATCTTTTTTTGGTTTTGACGTTTTGTCATTGAAAAAGAGTATTGTGGATGGGTGTCTTTGATTCTTGAAGATACGAGCAAACAGGTACCATATGACAGCTCGCTATTAGCTCCGGAGCTTGCGCAATACGGGTCTATGGTTGGTCAGGCGGAGAAGGAAAAAAGGGCAAGGCGCTTGAGGGAAACCTGGGAAGCCGTGATCGGATTACCCACACCCCGTCTACGAGGTTAGTCTACCTAGACGGATTCCGGCCTGAGAGGCAAAAAGGCTGTCTGTCTACCTGGGGGGGTGGAGGCTGGGCGCCTGGAAGGTCAAGGCTTTCTCCACATTTTGCGGGGATTGTTTTTGGAAAAAGGGCAGGCTGCTGCAGGTCTCTGACCTTAGCAAATGGGTTGTTTCCTTTTGCGTGATAGGTCTTGATTGGGATAACTCCGGACTCTTAGCGACCTCTGCAAGAGGAAGGGGGGGCTAATCCGACGGGGTATGGAGAAGATCGTCTACGAGCTCGATCTTTTTTTTCGGTGGGCTTGAACTCGTTATCGTTTCGGGGTTCTTCATGATGCTCTCTAGTCGGAGTTCTCCCTTCTGGTCTTTCCCCAATCCTCTCAAGCCTCTGTGTTACATGCGCTCAGATGGTTGCTCGTTTTGTCTCGGCCATCTAACAGGTGACATGACAGTTGGGATATCTCGGATCTGTTAGGAAATGTTAAAAGTTGAGTTTGAGCTTTTGAGCTGCATTTGAGCTCTGGAGCTCCAACCCAACCAAACTATCAAGCTTTTGAAGGTCTTTAACTTTAACCTTAACCCAGCTGAAACATAACGGGGGGTTTAATCAGCATTATGTTGGAAGCTGTTATGCTTTTTGATTGTTTTGTGATAGGAATGCTCGGCTGTTGCAATTTTCCGTCCACGTTTTGATATTACTTTCGACATGGCGTGGGATAACATTCCACCGCGGGGCTGTTTTTGAGTCTCCTTTTTTTCCCATTTTCAATGGTGATGACGAAGATAACTGTGGAGAGGACTTGCAACTTCGAACGAATTGGAGATCGCTGTGTGATTTGTATGTTTGTGATGATGCGGTGCATGATGCGGTGTGATTGCGCCGGTGTTTATTACTTCACACACACGCTACGGTCTTTTCAGTGCTTTACTTTACCAGATGGATGAATTTGATCACAAGGGAGCTTCATGCGCATGGTTTTCTGTCGTCAGGCGATTGGATATGAGTTTCATATTTTCTGTTTCTCTTTTTTTTTTTTATCCCGGTCGTGAAGGGGTGGAGATGGGGACTCGTTCACTATCTCTCCTCCTCCTGCTTAGAAGGAGAAGCTTCTTCTGGTTGCGGGTCTGGGCCTGCTCGAACCCTTTCTATTGTCTCCTGGGTCCTCTCCCTCCTCACTCTCGTCATTATCATTCCCTTATTACCGCATTGTGCACACAATTACTACCATTGACTAACATAATCCTCTCTCTCTCTCTCTCTCTCTCTCTCAAAATCTGCAGAGGTCGAAGCCGCTACCGCCGCAGGGCTGCACGCGAGAATCGTATCCCGTCCCGGAAACGTGCCTGTCTCCGACGAGGACGTGCAAAGGTTCGGACCCATGGTTACGGACTTCGTGGAGGATGAAGGCTTGAAGGGTGTTTTGGGAATTTCTGGCTAATGGGGCGGGAGGTGGGAGAAGGGGGGTTATTGTGTATTTGAGAGGGGTTGTGGGGGCTTCAACAGCTTTCTGATGATATGACCTCGAATTCAGATGCTTGATATTGTTACCTCTTTGAATTGAAAGGAGTGGGGTTTTTGTGGTATTTTGGGAAATATTAAAGACATCCGGTGGTAACCCCGGTCGTGGATTTTAATATGTACTTGGAGACTTGGAGTTGAAATTGTAGATGAGGAAGATGTCGATACTGGAGTATTTAGACGGCTGCAGCCGGTTACTCGAATGTACTATCGGCTCCGGGTTCGTAGATTTGACGATCAATTTCTTGGATTGGAATACAACGTGCATGTAAATTTCGAGGCGATTGAATTGAGTTTTTATATGTTTATAATTACTCAGTAAGTAGTAACTCCTGTGCCAGAAAATGATGGTCGATTGATACAGTACAGTGTCAATACAGTATCACGACGATAATGCGTTATAGAATGGTATTGAGATTGAAAGTTAGGAACCACCATATGATTTGGATTGAAATTTAAACGGTATTAAGAAACCGACACCTTTAGCTAGCTAGCTACAGCTAGATTTATAGTATGTGATAAGGCCTTAGGGAAGAAAGAACTATAGCTAGGAAGTCTCAATTATAAAGAGAGAGGCTAGTGACGGGAACTGAGCGACGCATCAATGCACTACGATTATAATATAAACTTACGGCGCAGCCTAGGACCATTTATCATGTCGGACCAGGTCCTTGAACATCGAGTGTAGTTTATATTCTATCTGATCTTAAAGATTTCTTTCCTACTACTATAAGTATTATTACCGGGGGCGAGGTTTCCTGGGTGTATGTTGCATCCTGGTCATGTAGCAAAATGATCCGTGGTATTCGAGGATGAGTTTTCATCGTGCTACAGTGCACGACTCTACGTATAACTAATACTCTAGAATCACAATGGCTATATATATCATCGGAACAGCAATTTATGCACTGCAACCTATTGTCCCAAGCATGATATCTAAAAAATTCAAATATATCATTAATCTCGGCAGACCAGTGATTTCATGATGGAATCTCTGCGAATATTCGATATATATGTATACTAGTCAATAGCCATGAAGCCTCATCCAATGTTGGGTGCGCGTATATATACCCCCACAGTATTGTTTCAAATATAGATCTAGGAATATGGATAGACTCAATACATATAGTCAAGTCTATTAATGAATGTTGCCATGTGCTCCCGTGAATTGGAACCCGGATCCAAAAGGTCTATGTGTACCCATAGGGCCTATCGTCCACCTCATCTCGAACCTGACCAGCCGGCGGACGAGGCGGGGTCCCATCGGTTCACCGAGGGTGTACATATTCATTCCCCTGATATTTATATATTAAATGGATATATGTATAGTTCTGATGACATGGATTGTGAACATGGCGTGCTTGTCTCGATTCTGAGGTCCCGCTGCCTTCTTACCGTGGTCGAAATATCAATTGAGCTTATCATCATCTGGTTGTTGATTCGATCAACCGGCGTACACTGCAAATAGGCTGACCTGGCCTAAGGAGCGTCCGAATCAGGTTCTCCTTCGAGGTGTTTACACCAAAATTTCTGAATATTTCTCTATGGCTTTGGTTGATATATCAAATACCAATAACTTTGCGGAGGTTAATTAGAGGATGGTGTTTTAACGTGATATCGATATCGATATCCGCGGGTTGGGAATGGGAGAAAGGTAAAGACCGAGCGCCTGAGCAGGCCGCTGGTAACGTTGTAATGCCTGGGTGCTCTGTAGGACCCATTCATTGTTGAGGGGGGGTTTGATGTATCATGCGTGGTCCTCTCGTGTTTTGTGTATAAGTTTAGACGGATGCTCTAGGACGCAGCAGTTCACGAGATATATAAATAGATTGCACGGTGTGTTTCTCGTGAAGAAAGCATGTATGCCTCCTGCATGAACCTCACGGGTTGACTTCCGTACTATCAAGCCAATCCAACCTTGAAGAAAATTTGTTCCTGTCACCTTGTTATTATATCTTCAAGAAAGCGAGAGCATTGACAGTTGGAGAGAGAGTAAAAAAAGCCAGAAGGCGCGGTATATTCGTCTAGAAAATAAAATAAAATAAAATTCATCAGGGATCGCGATGATCTATCATACATTCCTCCTCCTCCTATGAGCCAGCCCATCTCGATCTTTCTTGAAAGCTACTGTCACAGTGTCATATCGTGAATAGAGCCTTTTCATATCAAGAAAGAAAAAAAGAAGTGTCCTGCGCTCAACCACAGCGTATCCTCCAATTTGCCCCGAAGGCATTATTTTTTGGGGGGTTTTCTTGTTATTTTGTTCAGGCAGACCGGCTTAATAGAAACTCTCGACCAAGCTGTCCTTGAGCGAAGTGTTCACGTTCGATGGGGCCTGTCCTTCGCCTAGTCTGAATACTGATTCGACAACCGAGAGTTCTGTGGCGGTTGTGTCGAGACCTACATCGGAAATTAGCAAATACGGATCCGGCAAGTTTCGGTTTTATTGTTGCTAGAATAGACACTCACCGGTAACGGCCAACCAGTCGTTAACAACCATACCCGCACCTACAACCGCACTGCCACGATTCACACTCCCTGCGACCAAAGGCACCTGCAACAGACTACTCAGTTCATCTTGGTCCTTGATGCTAGTCTGAGGATGGACGATTCCACCCTGGTTACTCAGAGCGCAGTAACTTCCCGTCAGGACGTTTTCGGCAATCGTCTGACGGAAGACTTCCACGCCCAAAACGTCGGAGATGAGTTCTTCGGTTTCTCGTTCGATATCCGGGTGGACGAGGGCGACGTGGTCGTTGCAGCAGATTACGTTTCCGAGGGCGGAGAGACGCTCTTCGATTCTTTGAATTTTTACGCTATCCGGGAGGGAGTTGCGGAGGTGTTGGAGTTCCTGGTCGGTGGTGGAGGTGGGGAGGAGGAGACCTTTGCGGTTTCTGGAGATTATAGAAAAGATTTTGGTCAGTGAGTGGAGAGAGGTGGTAGGGTCCTTGAGAGGAATGATTACCCTGCTGTTAGGCGGCCGATGATTCTTGTGCCGGCGATGGTGGTGTGGACGACTGGAATGACGTCTGCGAGTTCGGCTTCAAATACACTGGCGGTGGAGAGAGTGTGTGTTAGCCTGATATTCATGATTCGCTTGAACAAAAAGGCGGGAATGAGCTATACCTGTAGAAGTTCTCCGAACCGCCGATAGCTACGAGGGCGTATGAGTTTGTTAATGTGGCGAAGACGCCGACTCTACAGATTGGAACGGTATCGTTAGCTGGCTATTTTGAGGGTTTCCGAGGGATGGGATGCGGCAGAGAGCGGGGTGGTGAGGGGTCGTACTCATTGGAGTTTTCAAACTAAGAGGTAGAAAGACCGTTAGTATAGGGGAAGAAGTGATGCGATGTGGCGATTGAGCTTACTTGAGCGCGGACAGCCATTGTGAGGTGTGTGGTTGATGGGATTGTGGAGATGAGGTGAGGTTGGAGGGGTATTGAGGCTTGTGAGGTTGGCTGTAGAGAACCTGGCCGGAAGCAAAGGCTTGCGCTGAAAACTTGGGAAGTCCGACGACCGTTCGACTAAAAAAAATTCAAAGGAAAAGCACAAAGATAAAAGAAACTGCTGAATTGAAGATTCCGAGAGACAGGCGATGAGAAACCCGGCGCTGCACAGAATCTTATACAATTCGTCGCTCGATCTTTTTTGCGAGGAGCGGTCAGATTAAGGTTGCCTGCTTAGCAAGAAAAGAAATTTCTTTTTTGGGTTCCACCGGTCTGGTTGGCTGCTTCGGCTTAGCGCAGAAAAAAAAAAGATTGAACAACCACGGCACACACTGTCAAGACGGATTGAGTCACAGCCCAGAATGGGACGGTCCATGTCGCACAGCAGTTCTTGCCTGGCCTGCAAACCCAGACCCTCTTGCATGCTGTGTCATGGATGAATGACTCGAATCGGCGGGCTTGTGGGGGATGCGTAACCCCGTCTCTTTTTTCTGCGTGCATCTGCCCCTCTCCTTCGCAGTCGGGTTGAGACGGGAGCGGTGCAGTGCTGGGGTGTAATCGGGTATAGACGCTCGCTTGAAAGAGGTAGTCGAGGAACTCACCATTTTAGGAAACCGGTGTCTCTTTCGCTCGTGGCGGCCCGTCGGACTGACCAAGTTCCGAATCATTGGATGAATAATACTGAATTCATAGATGATACCGAAAGTCGAATTTGCAACTCACAGGAGTTCGTGCGAGCGTACGATTAGTCCCCCAGTAGCCGATTTCATATGCGAGGCTGATTGCATTACTGTTGGATTGGGAATCATTGAGATCCATGAAGTCACCAGGCGCAGATAGATATCTGAGTATGTGCATTTTTGAACGTAGTTGTGCATGTGGTTTCCCGCATTTTTAGATTCGCTCTTTCTCAGCCTTCTGTTGAATATCTTGCGACTGGCAAGGCCTTGAGACTTTGCTATAAAAAACCTTGCAGGCCTAGGAGTATCCCGTGAGATAGTGAGGTGGTAATCGATCAGAATTTTTTTTACAAATATCGTAATTTGTAGGCGTTCGTGTGGTCAGAAGCGCAGCCTCGAATCATCACGTCCGGGAGTTGCGGGTCATCCACAAAACGGGACCTTGATGATCTCTCCAGATAAATCGATTTGCATTTCAGATGGCAGTGTTTTTTTTTCTCCTTTGAATTTCGTATTCAATCAAAAGAATAAGTACTGGTCTAGAGTATTCGACTCTCGTCTCAGGCTAGATTCGGCTCCTATTCGTCAAACCCCAATTCCGGTAAATCCGTGGCGGTGTTTAGAGGGATTTGTGTTCCAGCCTCATAGCTAACGATATAGCGTGCAGGCTGAAAGAATCTGTCACACGACAGCCAACCATATTTCTTTGAGTGTTCCGTAGCGATAGATCTCGTGTAGAATTTCAGATTTCGAGTTTCGGTGGTGTTACTTAACCGATTTGAAGTTAACACTCGGAGGAATCGACTGACTATTGGAGGATACATGACTATACTGGACGCTAGACGCACGTGCATATCATCTAGGCATATACAGCCCGGGAACTCCATATAGTAACGTTAGCTCTTGGCACTAGAACCTTTGGTTCATCTAAGATGTAAAAGTAAGCAAGTAAGCAAGTATTGAATATTTTCGATGGGGCATGGAGAGGCAGCACAGACCTATCATTGGAATTCTCCGGGTCTTCGTGTAGGCCTGGCCAATGTCCATACTCAAAGGAGACCTTGCCAATTGACTCCGAGCTGCGAGATGGCAGACTTTCCATGCTATCTGGATTGTGAAAGGGAGTCGGCCCGCCTTCAAGTGCGCCATGTCTTTGAGAATATCGCATCGCATATCTCGTGAGTTTCGGGATGCTCTGATATGGGCCTATATGCAGATTAAATAAGAGACCGGCGACATCGATCGTGTTCTCCTACCCAGAGTGTCCAATTGAGGAAGTGAACGATGAAGCATCCGATATATCCGAGAATACCCTGCCGGTCATAATCTTTTTTTTCTCTTTTCTTCTAAAACAAGCCTACTTTGGCCGGCGCTGACGTAGTATTTCTGAGAAATACTGAATGGATGTCCTATCGAAACACGGGTGAAGGCATATTCTCAATTCAGGTCTCCTTATTATCCTGATTGGTATCAATCAGAATGGAGCCTGATTGTTCGATTTCGTTCCGTACGAGTCCTTTGAAGTTTTATATCGTCGAACTGGATATAATAACCTCGGGCAGAGGTAGAAGATCTAGGGGTGCTGAAAAGGGTAGGATGCTCGCGAGCTCCACCAGAGCCGGGAGGATATTCCCGTAGATGGTGACATTTGAAGGGATGCCTTTGGTCCCCGAGACGAACCGTCTACGGACGACCTTTGCTTTGTGGTTCTGAAATCTGGATCCGGAGAGGCGTTTCAAATCCCTTTCAAGTGGTTGACTTGAAATTTGCGTCGCAGCCAAAGCGGGACCCTGGAACTATCAGTTGTCTGCTGTTACTGCTGGCTGGCTGTCCTGTTCTTCTGTTCCTGATGTTCCACCACCACACATCTTTTCTTCTTCCTCTCTTCTTCCTCTTCCTCTTCCGCCTTTCACTTCCAAACACCGTCACCATCATCCTCACTGTCACGAACACCACTGTCATCCCATAAAAGGACCTCAATCATCGAGGTCTCTGACCACTGTAGGTAATTAATTTTCCTGGAATTGTTTTTCTTGTTTTTCTTCTCTTTTCTTCTCTCCATTCTCGTAGCCTTTCCGTCTGTTGTGGCGGCTGGCAGGTTTTTTTTTTTTTTTTTTTTCTTTTCTAAAGTGTTGCCGTTGCTGGCGCTGTGGATGGAATGCCTCAACATTGACGTTGCTGCAACGAAATCCATCAACCTCTTCCCATCAACCTCTTCTTCCTCTTCCTCTTTTTATTCATCATCACCATCCTCATTCTCGCATCTTATCATCGCAATTCAGACAGTTTGCAAACTTCGCCGTCTTCTCTTCGATTCCGCCGAAGCGTTTGCTGTGCAACGCTCTTGGCCGTCGAGTACGTGGTAATAATCCCTTATATCATCAGCCTGTCTACGGCAGTGGAGCCTTCTTGAACTTCTCCCCCAAACCACTTCCCTTGATCGATACGAGATATCATCTGGAGTGTCCTTGAATCTTGTGTTTCTGCTTCAAAAGATTCTCCCTTCTCGGGTTTCCTTCGTATTCGTCTTGTTGCATTCGATTTCTCTTCTTCTTCAGCGCTGCTCATTTGGTTCCTTTTTTCCCGTTTTCGCCCTTGTCATCAATCTCATCTCCAACCACTTCTCTCCCTTCCAACCATCATCACCAACTTGGCATCTTCCATCTACCCTTGCTTTCCATCGCCATCAAAAAAAAGAATACCTTCTTATAATTCTTCTCGCTCTTCACATCGGCGGGTACAAGGTTTCTGTGAGTAATCACGGTGCCATCTACGGTGGCTGCTTTTACTGTCGTGTTATTCTGCTCGTTGCATGCAAATCTCCCTTCATCTCCCTTCACCACCCTTAACCTCCACCTTGTATGTCGAGCCACTGTCTCGACATCATCGAAACTCGCAAGCAATCTCCTCTATCGTTCTATCATCGCTCGTATTCATCTTTGCTGCACGAGTCTGTTCTTTCTCTCTGGATCTCTCTCTCGGGTATCTCGATGCATATGCTAATTACAACGGCATTCTTCTGCTAGAACAAGTTCACTTTTTTGTTACTTTTTTAAGAAAAAAGTAACGACCCAAAGTAAGTATAATATCTCTTCACTATTTTCCATCTTATCCCCTCTCGGTCCACCTCTTTGGCCTCTTCTGCTCCTCGACGTCGATGGTACAACCATAGACTGGCCCGTTTGGCTTTCGCCAGTGTCTGGTAAAGCCAGCCAATAGGATGCACGGCTTTTCCGGCTAGGGTGATCAGCCGTGGTTTGCACGAAAGTCCTCTTCTTTCCGTTTTCACGCTTTCCCCTGCAAATTTGCCCAGCTGGCCCTTCCTTTTCTGGCTTGTCCCATTAAGCACTGGCATTTGATGCGCCACAATGGACACCATGCAAGGTTCAAAACAACGAAACATCAAATTTCACTTTTACCCCCAAATATCTACAGTCGAATACCGACGAGATTTTTTTCCCTCCACACGTCTACGCGCTTTTAGTTCTGGCTTTGCTCCCCTCGCTCTAGTCTCTTCGAGGTGACTTTTATCCCGAAGAGATTTTTTTTTCTTCGAAATTTGCTTCTGGTGGAAATACAAGCGTTGACTGGAAAGTCAGCGGTCGTTGTACCCTTATTAACACTATCTTCCATCGATATCAAATGGAAAGCAAATATGCTGGGTCTTTTCAATCCCACAGCTCTGGTAATATTCTATCTTCCACGTTTTCTATTTTCCTTTTGACTCAAAGAACTCGGAGATACCCTCGATTCAATATAAGATCAAGGGGACATCTCGCGCTTCTTACGTTTTTCGTTTAACAATTACACGTACCCTTCTGCGTTTATTCGAGATGATTCTTTCTACACAATCTCGTAAGATTTTTTCTTCTTTTCTGAACCGAATGCTAACCAGAACTCTGAAATCTAGGCCATGGCGCGTACCAAGAGGGATACGTCCATGCAGGGCCCTGCTCACGCAGGTGACCCTGAGCCCTCCGAGGCTCATACTGGCGAGCACAGGCGAGCCAGCGCCCGGGCACCGACGGTCCCATTTCAAATGGTGACCCGAAGGGGGGCCCAGAAGCGGACGAGTGGCGGTTCGGAAGAACACGCCATTGCTTCCAATGATCTGGCTTCGGCCGGGGAGGAGGCTTATTCAGAAGCTGCCGCCCTGCCAACGCCCGTTGGACAGGGGGAGAATGAACCCGAGCCGCAAGGTGAGGGTTCTGGAGTCGTTCCGACTGCGGACGACACCGGAGACACGCCTCGGCGCTCTTCGCGGGTCGTTCCAAGGAAGGTCGCTCCGCAGGTGCAGAGACCTCGTCTCATGCTCAAGTTGCGGCTAAACCCCGCATTGTTGCAGGCTTTTGTCCTCCCATCGGCCACGGTGCCGGAACACCAGGTGGAGGGTTTGGAGCCCTCTGCTTCGCGTTCCACGCGCCTGAAGTTGGTGGTAGGAGACGGCTCTGCCAAACCAAATTCTCCCCTTCCGTCCCCCGTCAGCCCCATGACGGAAGGTCATCAGCCAGTCGCCCCGCCGACTGAGGGTCCGGCACCCACTCCCCGCCCAAAGCGGCCGAGAAAGCCGAAGGCCGCCTCACCTGGCCCTGAGGAAGGCAATGCAGAGGAGGAGCGTCCTCCTAAAAAGAGACGCAAGTACAAAAAGTCCGCTGACGCGGCGGCGGCCGGGGAGGAGCCAATCCTCCCAAGCAGTGCTGAGCTGGCAGCAATCCAGCAACCGGAATCCCCTCTCCCGGTGTCGGCTCCACCGGTTCCACCAATGAGTCCGAAACCTGTCTCCACCCCCGACCCCGAGCCCGCAGCCGATGCGCCCGAGGCGGAGCCTCTTCTTGAGCCCCATCAAGAGGAGGTCTCGCAGCCGGAGGTGCAGAAGCGACGAGGACGCCCGCCAAAGTCCGAGCTCCTGAAGAGGCAGCGTCAGCCACGACAGGTGCAGGTCGTCGCTGCCCCGGTCGCGCCAGTCGGCCACCCGGTCGGTTCGTTGGCCCACCAATTCCGAGAGAAGATGCCCGAGGGCATGAACATGCTCGACATCATTGCTCTGGCCAAGCACATGCGGGCCAAAGACCTCCAGGCCAAGAAAGGGCCAATGAAGAGGTCTATCAAGAGAGGGTACCGGGTCGAGCACCGGGTCACCCGGGAGTGGTGCGCCCAAAGGAGGCAAACCCTCATGGGCCTCCAGCGCAAGATCGGACGGCACATGCAGCGTGCCAACATCGGCCTTGTCGACCAAGCGATCAGATTGGCCCAAACTGATCCAACTTACTTTTCTGAGGACGGTCTCGGCGCCCCTTTCTATCTTGCAGGTTTACAACAGGCCGCTGAACAGCGCGAGAAGACCCGTGAGATCGGTGACATGAGGAGAGATTTTGCGATCCAGGCGATGACGGATCGGGAGCGACACGTCGAACTGAGATGGAAGCGTCAGGTTCGGAACGAGGTTGTTGATGGTTTGGAGAAGCTCGCTGTCGAAAGAGATCACTACTCCAAAATTGTTCGCGCCTTTGGTGCTGAACATCCCGACGAAGTTGACGACATCATTGAGGATTGTGAAGCTGCTGGCGAAGACCCAACTGAGGCTATATTCAAGGCGGCCTGTAAGGCACACCCTGGGAATGTCAAGGATGAAGTTGAGAAGATCTGGAGGTCCCGTGGGCATGGCCTTGGCCCTTGGTTCAAATTTACAGACGATAACCGTATGGATGTGGATGAAGAACCGCCGGCAATGATTATGGAACACGAACAACCTCCAGAGTCGAATGAGCGAGGAGCATCACCGATGATATCAGATGAGAGGCAACAACCACCAATGCTATTTGAGAGAGGAGGGTCTCCGGAATCTGAGGAGGAGGAACAACCACCAGAGTCTATGGAGATAGAGGATTCCCCAATGCCGGATGAAAGCATAGAACCACCATTGCCCATGGAAGCGGGAGAATTAGAGATTTCTGATGAACGCGGTGAAGCGCATATCGATTTCGCAGAACTGTTGGAGGTCGCAAGCCAGGAACTACAGGCAAACAAAGTATCTTCCACCAAGGATCTCCCTTCTCAGGCCGAACTCGAATTACTGGATGTTCTAGCATCGGCGGCAGCTGAGCAAGGCCATCTTCCCGGGACTCCGAAATTACTGGCACCTCTTTCTCGAGGACCATCTTTATCAAAAGAGCCGTCCCCGGCGTTCCTGAAAGACCAGTCTCCGGCGTTTATCAAAGAGCCTTCTCCAGTCTTGATTAAAGAACCTTCTCCGGCACCGTTTAATGAGCCATCACCATCATTACTCAAAGAACCTTCTCCGGCGTCTTTTAAGGAACCTTCACCATCAGTCTTTAAGGAGCCTTCTCCAGTATCGTTCAAAGAGCCCTCGCCAGCATCATTTAGGGAGTCCTCACCTGCGTTTTCGGAGGATGACCACATCGCCGTTACGTCTGCATCCCCACATCCATCGTATGGGGGAGATGGCAGTGTCGACGAGAGAGCTAGTAACTTCAGCGGCAGGATGGCAGAATCGTCAGCCGAACCCGGCTTCGCGCTCAGTGGACCCGCACCGCCCCCGGACGTTTTGAAACCGTCAGCCATGTATCCAGAGGCTGATCATCGCAGCAGATTTACAAACGGGGAATCCAACAGACGCTGGAGTGATAACAGAATATATCCTATGGAAAGGGCCGTTTTCTCACCCATTGGGACCCACCATCACTTCCTCCCGGGACCGAGCCCACCTCCTCTACAAAGTCGCGGATCGAGTGTGCACTCTCTGCCACCTCCGACAGCCCTATCTAGTCCCGGTCGCTTGCTTCCCTCTCCTGTCCCATCGACGCGTTTCCCGGCTGCATATCAAGCACTTCCTCAGCGTAGCCCAAGTCCAGGATTTTTCAACCCTCTTCCTCATGATCCTCGCTATCGTGGGG
This sequence comes from Arthrobotrys iridis, assembly GCA_036971165.1. Classification (NCBI taxonomy): domain Eukaryota; kingdom Fungi; phylum Ascomycota; class Orbiliomycetes; order Orbiliales; family Orbiliaceae; genus Arthrobotrys; species Arthrobotrys iridis. The sequence continues at coordinate 3,260,721 of JAJTTS010000003.1, forward strand.
ACCAAAACAGATAGACTGTGTCTTTGATCTGGTAGATCGTGCGATAAAGTACAATGGATGGTGTAATGGTGAATACTTGTTTATTTTTTTTAATTGGACTATGGTCTTTTTTTTTATTGGTAAGCCGCAACACTTCATGAGTTCCTGATATGAAGCCTCTGCTAACATACATAAAGTTCTTGCCATTCTGGGCATGCTTTTTCTAAAGATGGGTGGTGATGAAATTTGGGGTGAGCACTGGAGTGTGATCATTGTTTCGAAGTATGTATGTCCATTGGCCAATTCTTTTTTCAAGAGTGTCTCTAATATCCGAATAGTATACAGGAAGGCGTATCGAAAAATAGATGTGGGCCACGAACGGGTACGCAAGTACGCCTAGTACTCGCTCTAAGTTGGAGAAAGCATGCCATCCCCCCAGCGAGTTCACTCCCATGGGGTCACCTACTGCTCGCCTTTAGGCCTTGGGTGGGGAGGGTTCCGACTACTGGGCTGGACGGTATTGCGAGTAACTGACTGATGAAGAGAAACCACTGAGATTGCACTTGCCGAGTTCATTTCCATGGGTCATCCATTGCTCGCCTTTAGGCCTTGGATGGGGAATGTTCCGACCTGCGGGGCACATTTATTTGGGAGTACCGGAGTCCATCTATATCTTAGGAGGATGATAATGTCTGAGGAGGGTGGCGAACATTACTTGCTGACGAAGAGAAACCTTTGAGATTGCACTTGCCGAGTTCATTTCCATGGGGTCATCCACTGCTCACCTTTAGGCCTTGGATGGGAAATGTTCCGACCCGCGAGGCGCATTGAATCGGGAGTATCGGAGTCTATCTTTGTTCTTTGGGATGATCATAAAAACACCGCTGGTCGACGAAGAGAAAGGAGCCTTTGGGATTGCGCTTGCCGAGTTCATTTCCATGGAGTCATTCATTGCTCGTCTTTAGGCCTTAGATGGGGAAATGTTCCGACCTGCGAGGCATGAAATTGGGAATACCGGAGTTGACCACCAACTTACGAAGAGAAACCAAGAGATTGAACCTGCCGAGTTCACTCCTATAGGGTCACCTATTGCTCGCCTTTAGGCCTTGGGTGGGGGGTGTTCCGACCTGCGGGGCATGAAATTGGGAGTATCAGAATTCGTATCTGTGTTTAAGAAATGGAACATAGGAATACCGCCGCACAGTTTCGTTGCAAGATTACCGCATATGACGGACAGCTCGTCTTGATGTTACGAGACAATTCGTCTTACACATTGCCAGCGCCCAGATACGACGTTACAGACATTTTCCGGCCCCTTTGCTAGCGGCTGACATGATATCCTTCTCCCTGTCCTCTCTACTTCCTCTCCGATCGTTCCAAACATCACGTCCGCTTTATTCCTTCTGCATTCGCAACCGTCGTCACCGGGCAGAAAGGGAGCTTTCGAACATTGCCGAATAAGATCATTGCAGATTGTGGACAGCTCGTCTCATACATATCCAGCGTCCAAGGCGATATGACAGACAGTACCGAATTCATTTATTTGCGGCCAGCAAGATATCTCTATCTACCTCCTCTCTTTACTTTTCTCCGGCCTTCCGACCATCGAATATCGCTTGTTCCTTCTACCTTGAGAGCAGCAGTCACCAGATAGCTTTCCCAACCCACCCGAACAACGCCACCGTTCTTACTACTCCGAGTCTTCGGTGCTCACCATATACACCATTCCACTTCTGTGACTTGCACGATCACCAAGCCTCAGACCACCAATGAAAGTTTTATATTTTTACGAAATCACAGACGAAACCCGCATTTTTTATCACGGCGTTAAGGGGCGCATAGATGGCTTTGTTTTCTTCTTTTGATCGATATCTATAAAAAATGGAGCAGTAGGGATTGTTATCTTTTATCTTTCAAGCCGCTTGTTCGAAAGCACCAGCTTTATTACTTCGGTGTACTTTACTTGCGGGGCCAGTTAGCCAGCCGTTACAAGCCTCTTCGACTTTGCATGGCAGTTTGATACTTACTTTTATTGTAATACGGGGTTTTCTTATGGCATGATGAGCCTGTCACAGAAAACCTCTACTTGTTCTTCTCCTGGTTTACTTTTACTTTTATTTCTTTTCCTTCGAGTGTATCATACTACAGGCCTTTTATTTTGACCGCTGTATACGTTTCGCAGAGAAGTCACGGGTGGGTGTGACTGTCGTCTTTGTCTATATTTTTATCTGACAAAGGGCGACGAGATTATGAATCGATACTTTGATCCGTATATATATATATATATATATATATACATACCGTTTCTTCTAAGATATTAATTCGTACTCTATATGAGGCAATATACGGCAGTTATGCCGTTTCGATGATGCTGTAAAACCCCGTTTAAACTTCCAGTCAAAGTACACAATAACTACTAGTACCAGAGTACTTGCGTATGTATGTATGTGGAGGCGCGCTGGGGAACATATCAATCTAAATAAATGTTGATAGACTAGTCGTGCGGTGCAGTCGCCGGATCAGGTCCCAAGGGGTGTTCCGCGTGGCGAGAGCTTAGCAAACAAAGCGACGGAATATGTTATCGATAAAACCCCCCTGACAGTCCGTCTGGAGACACAACTAACGAAATACTTTGCTTCGAAGTAGACGCACGTGAGTGGTCGCCTTCTGACGTACAAAGGAACAAAGAAGGAATGAAAGAGAGGGAGAGAAGAAGAAGAAGAAGAAAAGGGACTTCTTCGTCACAGGCGTCCGCCTGGTGATGCAAAATTGCGCCTTTGGCATCCCCGAGAAACCGAAAGAATTTCGGCGGCAAGGCGCCTAAAAGGCTGATAGTTATCATTGTCACGTAGCAGGTTACGTGCTCCTGCGCTGCCTGAGTCACAAATGAGGCCCGGCGGTGAGTGAGTTCGCTCGGGTCCAGGTTCCGTGTTTGAAGAAAAGCGGTTTAAGCTCGAAAAGGGCACTTTGAGCAAGCTTGGCGGATAGCAATACCCCGCTAACGACTAACAAAAGGGAAAAACACCAGATGTGATGTTCGACGAGGTACCTCCAAGGGCGTGAGCAATGCCCTGGGTCAGCCTTGTTCTCCCTCTTTTCCGGAGAGATCTAATATTGGGAATCTTTGGTTTCTGATTGCAAGTCGGATTGGGCCTTTTTTTTTTTTTTTTTTGGGACGCATCTGGTCGAACTTACGGTGTACAGGGCAGAACTAACATAACTCTGCGTCTTTGGACGGGATCGAACATCGTGTAAGAAGGATGTGCATATCGCCCGTTTTAGGCGTGAGACTATGACTGCGTAAGTGCACATCGTAACGGATCAGTCTGGGGACCTTTTTCGTACGTATGGAAGGCGGTGGAACTGTTCCCCGCCATGCTGCGGGAACAAAGAGACGGCGGATTCAACCTCTGTTTTCTCTTTTACGAACAAGGGCCATGCAGCAATGACAGCTCTGCCACATTGGCCCGGGGTGTTTAGCTCGTAGGCCTAGGTGGTAGTCAATCAATGCGATAAAACTGTTTCATCGTAGTCACTCGCTGTCCGGCGGTGGGTATGCGGTACTTCTACCAGCTGTCCTTAATGGTTTGCGAATTGCGGTTTGCGGTTTGTGGTTGCGGTGTGGGAATTCACAGCGCTGGCTTTGTATTTTTAAGTGAGGAAGGATCCCACCTAAACCAGCTTCTCCTCATTCCTCCACCTTCATCCACCTGCAACCGATACAGCAAACCACCACAGCAACCACAACCACGAACCCTCATCACAACCTCCTCCTCCGGGAAACTGTCCTTCTGCATCGGCATCGTCTCCAATCTCATTCACGAAGAACCAAATTGAAACAGCCACCGTCAACGCGTTCTCGTAAAGCTTCTCTCTTCGGTCAGCTTTCACGACATCTGCCTCTTCCTTTCCTAAAACCCACGAGCAGATAATACACCACCACCGGCGAACAAATATGCCGCAGATTACTCTCCTCTCCTCCGACAATGTCGAACTAAAAGTTGGTAAGTAAAGCCAAACTGTCCGAATACATCGATTCCCAATTCTTCCGAGCTTCGAACTGCTCTCTCTGCCTTTCTTCCGAAGAAGGGCTGTCTCAGCCGTCTTCGCTAGCCCTGTAGCTTCCACAGCGGGATTTCTTCCATTCCCCTCCGAAAACTTCCATTCCTTCACGTTGAATGCTAACTAACTATCTTTCTCAACAGATAAGGAGGTTGCTGAGCGATCGATCTTGATCAAGAACATGCTGGAAGACGTCGGCGGCGAAATCTCAGAACAGGCGATTCCAATTCCCAACGTGAGTCCCGGATATTCCGCTCTTTCCTCTATTTTTTTTCGTATTATATGACTCTCTCATCCTCCGCCCATCTCTACCGTGCTTGTCATGTTTTCCATGACCATTTTGGGATCTATCCGTGGATCCTGGCGATCGATTTTCCGAAGCTCCCTCCGATCCTTGAATTTAGTGCCCGAAAATAACCAGACCACTTCCCCCACGCACCACCTTGGCATCCACGTGGTCTCTCTTTGTCTCTCATATATGATCAAAGCTGATACTGATGCTTCTTGCTACTTTCTAGGTTAATGAAGGTGTTCTTCGTAAGGTCATCGAATGGTGTGAGCATCACCGAAATGACCCCCCACCACCGGCCGACGAGGACAGTGATTCCCGTAAGAAGTCAACAGACATCGAAGAGTGGGATCAGAAGTTCATGCAAGTTGACCAGGAAATGCTATTCGAGATCATCTTGGTAGGTCATTCTCTCGCGACCTCCCACACACAATTTTTTTTTTAGAAAAAAAAGGTCACAGACTTGGTAGTCGAGGTCACGTTTGCTAATCACGTGAATTTTTTTTTGTATTATAGGCGGCCAACTATCTCGACATCAAGCCACTTCTCGACGTTGGCTGCAAGACCGTTGCCAACATGATCAAGGGCAAGTCTCCTGAGGAAATTAGGAAGACATTTAATATTCAGAACGATTTCACTCCAGAGGAGGAGGATCAGATCCGACGTGAGAACGAGTGGGCCGAGGAGTAAGTTTTGCGAACGCTCATTGCCGACCTCTGAGAGATATCACGAAAGCTAACCGAGGAATTTCTCTAGTCGTTAAATTTTAACGCATCGTCGATTGTTTTTGGTTTTTTTTTTTTGCAACTGAGCATCTACCAGTCTCCGTTCTGGCCGTTTCCTTCCCACTGTCTACATATGTATTGTTCCCCTTTCTCGGTGAAGCGGGATTGAAGGCTCCATGGTTTTTTTTTTTTTTTTACACTTCTTTTCGTTAAAAAATGTCCTGGGCTTCATATGTTTTAGAGGATTCACACATAACCGGGCACCGGCCCTTCCTGATCAATTCTTCTCAGTCTGGTATCACGCCTCCTTGGCGTATGTTCCTTTCCTTCTCCCCGAGATCATTATCCTTGCACTCGACTCCTGGAAACGAAAAAATCGATGGGAATTTAGAAGAAGAAGAAGAAGTATCTTGTGGTTATATTTCTTTTTACTGGGAAGTGTCATATACTATTTTTCCACCATGAGGGGAAAGCGCCAGTGCGTGTAAGGGAAATTGAATGCTCCGCTGTCATGACTTTTGAACCCTCTAAGTCTCTAAAAGTGACGAATCTGATCAGAACCCCCGACTACCCATAATTACCGATCAAGCTAAAACTTGTAGGATTTTTCTTTTCTTTTCTTTTCTTTTCTTGTTGTGTTTTCAAGGATCGCAGGAGGTACCGGTACCGTCATTCTCGGCACTAGGCCAGGCGGTACCGTCAGCTCGACTGGATCCTTAATTAAATTTCCTATTGGAACATTTAGGAGTCGACGTACGCATTGAAATCCGAAATTTCTACCAATAAGGTTTTTCATGATTTGCTACCTTTTTTTTTTTTTACATCAGGCGGTGGGTGCATCTATGCATTGTCGGTTCGGTGGATGATCGATCATGAATCTGGACGACAAGTTCTGAATTCTTTTTTTACATGTCAAGTTCGTATCGGTATATTAAAGTGTTCTGCTCTCGGAGCGAAAAAAATAAAATGAAAAATGAAAATGAAAAATAAAAATATAAAATAACTACAGTTAACTTAAATAAAATAAAATAAAATAAAATGATAATAGTAATAATAAAACACCATGTACAATGCAGGAGAACCAAGCATAACATCCTACTGCATTAGGAAGGATGCGATACACATTTTATCTGGATATCCTTTATCGTAGACTTAATTAGTCTCGAAGCCTTAGTATAATTAACCAAAGCCCGATCGATGTCAAAAAAAAGGAGAAAAGGGTCAATGTTTAGGTTCCTCTATGCGCTGCGAGTCCCCGAATCAGCTTCCACCACAATACTCGGTACGTCCGCCGGTAGCTCGAACACATTCTCTGGCAGCTTCTGATCCTGCACCCCCGATTTCGGTCTGCCGAAGAATGCCGCCAGACCGGCGTAATTCGATGCGGCCGGTCTCAGTTGCTCCGGTCTTTTGGTTTCGTTCACGTTGGTCAGGCTCGATGTTGGGCTTTTCGCTGACGTTTCCGAGGAAGAAGAGGTTGAGACTCTTGCTCCGCGACGCAAGGAGAGGTTCCGGGGCGCGATACCTGTATAGTTAAAAAAAAAGAGAAAGAAAAGAAATGATCCCATTAGAATCTCGAAATCTTTCTGTATAGAAAAAAAGGGGAGTTTTTATGGGAACCCCGATGAGTGCTCACCATTCTGGCTGTTCATGAGTAGTATCTGGGTTGGGAACCCACTGATCGGGAACACCGATTGTTCATCCAGGCACAGGGATACCTCGATGAGGGCTTCTTCGCTGGAAGCTGTGAACTCTATCTCCGGTAGTTCGAATTTCATACGGTTCATCTGAGCCGTTATCCGTTCGTCTATATAGATCGGTCCGCCGAATCTGGGTTCCGGGGACCGTTCACGGACGGTAAAGTACGGTTTCCAAGAGCGGCCGAGGTCCCGTTGGTCGTTCAGGGTCATGAAAAATAACCCTAGTTTCTTGATGTCGTTCGTGTGCGGACTGAAGCGGCATTTTATATTTCCTGCAAAATTGGGAGTGAGCATACGACCAAATTGATAAATAATGGGGTTGTCAAAGCGGTAGAAATCGACGTATTCCGCGTCTGCATACCTCTACAGCGAACCTCCCTCGTGTGGCCGGATATGTCACTACTTCTAAACATATTATTCATTTCAAAATAGAACGTCGAGCATATCAGATGATCCGCCAAAGACTTAATTTGTCTTCCGAGGCTCTGAAACTGTCTCCGGGCCTCCCACTCGATCCTTTGTAGGGAATTCAAGTCGTCTAAATGTGGTGGGTCGTCGTGTTCGTCAAATCTAACGTTCCAACGCACGTATCGGTTCTCGGGCGTCTGGCCATCTAAAGGTTGGTTAGTGTTTATGTATCTCAACCAGCTCTTCCAGGTTTCTTCCGCAGCGAGGCTGCTCTGTATGCGGTCCGTTGACACCCAGTGGAGTAACTCCATGGCCTGGGCGACACCCTTGGTACGCAATTTCTTAGGCTTCCGGGATTTAGGATGTGGGTTGAATCCCGATCCAATGGATAAGACGATGTCCGGTGGTAGATGTTCGACGTCCGGCCAGATCAGTTTACGTTCTGAGTCGGCGATATAGATGGGGTTGTAGTGATATATGCTACCGTCCAGGTAGACCTCTTTCGACGCCGTATGGGGGAATTCTTTAAAGTAGCCTGGGGTGGCGGAGGATGCTCGGGCCCTGTAGGTGATTGTTAGGGTTTTTACTGGATAGGAGGGGTTGCATTAATTGGGGACTATCACTTACGCTTCCCATATCTTAATTTCGTGCTCTGGTAGTTCAGATCGTGGAAAATCATAGGATTCACTTCCAGCTTGGTTGACTCGATTATAATTTCCCAAAACAATAGCTTTTCCAGAAGAAGAAGCCGTTGTGACTGCTACCTTTGGGGTGATGACCGGTCTGGAAGATATCTTAATCCCGCCGAATAGATACTCGTTGGAAGAAAATGCCTTCATGAGGGCTTGTTGTGCCGGCAGAGTTTTGTATTTGATGCTTGTACCGAACTGGGGAATTCCTGACCAGCTAACCCATCTACGGACTGTGAAGGATTCTCTGCAGATTTCTTTGAATTGTCGGATGCATTCTGTTATGGACCATTGTTTGGCGACCAGACCGAGGGCTATCTGGGCGCCGGTACTACGAAATAAATTTAGTATGATATCATCATAAAGGCAATATGAGGTTAGGTTTGTAGTTTCTAGGGGGGAGTTGGTACCTTGTCCCGACGATGAGGTCGAAGAAGCTCGTTAATTGGAGGTCACAGCCGAGAGCCCGCTCGAGATATTCTAGAATAATCAACTGGCTAAGCCCGCGAACCCCTCCTCTGAAAAATTGATATTTCATGTTAGCGGAAACACAACCAAAAGGGATTTCCGCCAATGGGCGACCTACCCATCAAGCGATAGAACTCGAACTCCCGCGGAGGGCGGTTTCAGCATAAGTAGCTGGGGAGGATGGAATGTCTGATCCTCCGGGTGCATCGGACAATATCCAATTGCAATGCACCCTGGTTGTTGATGCCCATACGTCTGAAGACAGGGAGTGCAGATAACATGCCCACACCTCAGATGATGCTCAGGGCTGTGAACCAGGCATATAAGGCATGTCGAATGACTAACGAAATAGTTCGAGCCTCGTGCCCTACCCAGACCGGTGTAAAACGGAACCATATACTCATCTCTGTGAAATTTGGACACCCGCGTGCGCTCTTCTTCTTCAGGATTTCGATCAGAATCTTGCTTGAGTCTATTTTCGATCCTGATGAGATATGTCATCACCAGATCTCGAAAGGTTTCTGCGTAGCCCTGGGTCAGTGAGGAGATGTATTCGCCCGTTGAGATGATTTTGCTGTTGTGATCTTGGTGGCCCTTTGTGTTATGGCCGACTCGAGTGTTTACACAGCGGATGTTCGGGTCCGAGGGATGACGGTATTCGCATTCCCAATGCTTGTCAAGAAAGTCTTGGAAGGCGTCGTCGCAAGAGGGGCTGTACTCTGGGAAGAGTTCCGTGGCATTGCCTATGATCCTCAGAGTCAGTGTATCATTTCGAAGAAAGAAACACTTAGAACAAGATCTTACCAGCGATCCTTTGACGGGCGGCGTCCAACATGATGCAGGAAGCAATCATGGGGGCTACCGTCTTGAAAATTAATTGACCGGCCTGTGGTAGGTTGGTGCCCGTATGCTTTTTAACACCTAGTATCAGCTTCAATATGTTCCCTCCAAAATCCGATGGGATCGGATTATGTAAAAAAGTAGACTTGACGAAGTCAAAGGAGCCGGTGAGAGTATCTGCGAAGTGATCATATGCGGACTGCAACTGCGTCTGCAAGGTAGCAGCGCTCATGAGCATCCGTCTCTCGCGTTTCATTCTCTGGGAATGTCTAACACTATGTTCGATTTCCTTATAAAGCTGGGCTACTTGTTCTCTGATCAACGTGCTACGGCCTTTTCGAGGGATGCGAACGACGCAGATTTTATCATAGTAGAGGTTTAGCAGACCCCAGACGCTTTCTACTTTTGTACCGCGATCTTCCCAGCGCCGAATGAAGGGTTTGAACTTTGGGTTTCGGGAGAATTCAATGTTGACTTCAGTTAAAACGTCCCTTGTCGAGGTGGCTGCGTTCCAGAAGGAATCTGAAGCTTCGGTGGGCAGGGAGTTCATGGCGATTATTGCACACGGAAGGACCGGCTGGTTGGAAGATTTCTCGAGGGCCGCTGTCGCCCATATGAGTAGTCTTTCAATGACGCTCTCCAACTTACTAAGATTTCGGTGAGCAATTGCCTTTGTTTTTCTGATTCTGGTATGCTGAAACTTACTTGGTCTCCCTTAGCACAAAAACCACAACATCGGAGAAGGTGTAAAGGATCCTAGGGTAAAGTTCCGAGACGACGAATTCACGTCGCTTGGTTCCGTCGGTTGTAGCCCACTTCAGTTCACGTTCCGAGCTCTGGTGTTTGGCTCTATTGCGGCGAGAGAACGATTTTGAATCCTTTCCTGGTAAGTGCTCTGATATCTTCTTCTGAAGTTTTTCACGCTTCAATGTTCGGGATCCTAGTGGCGTCCGTTCCCCACCTTCCAGACCCTCACAATCAGCGTAGAGTATTGGGCGGTCGTAGTCCGGTTTGCAGGTGTGGGGATCACAGAAGAGATGGACGTCTCCAGATGTTGGGATGGTGCCGAAACAAGCGGCGGATTTGACGACCGGCGTTTCATAGGGTTGAACACCGGAATAATCAAGTTCCATCAGCATCTTGATTAGTGTACTTTTCCCGGATCCTGATTTACGAATATTAGAATTAAGAATCTCGAGTTAATAGGTGTGCGGATACCTACCAGTGGGACCGACAAAGGATACAAGTGCCGGGTACGCCTTTTTATGTAATCCCGCGACGATATTTCCATAACGTCCCAGATCTTGGAAGATGAGGTCATCCGCATCGTCCCTGACGACTGCGAACCAAGCCGTGTCTTCGTCTCGATCAAGGAGAGCTTCCTGTTCCTGCTCTTGGATCTGGGGCTCGAGGATCCGATCCAATTTTGCTTCTATGATAGGATCTATCGGTTCATGCTTTGGTGCTTTGACGCCCTTTACTGGATTCTTCCTCCCCGGTCTATGGGGGATATAATCCGGCCAGCAAGTTTCGCAAAACACGACTCGACAGATATTGCATATCACACAATTTGGTTTGGCCTCTTGGCAGACTTCACATTCTAGTGGTTCGTCCGGAGCGTTGGAATTTAAAGCATCGGTAGACATAAAGCCACCGCTATTCTGTGAAATTCCAGGGGGTTCTGGTGGCGGGGTAGGTAGAGCAGCTGCGGGTTTTGAGGCCAAAGAATCGCTTCTCAGACGACTTGGGCCTCCATTACTGTATTGCGGAGGGGGACGTTCGCTGGAACCTCTGCCAGAGAAGGGATTGGTGGTGTGAAAGGGATACTCTGACTCGGGTGTAGGTAGCCCCCGTAAACCTCCGCCAGAAGATCCGTCAGGAAGCAAAGGAGTCCTTTTGTTCTTGTCCACCCGCAGGATCTTATCGCCTTCACGTCGTCCTGGAGTATTATTGACCCGCAGGTCTCCAAATAGTCCGTCTAGGGCCTGATCGCGGCCTGGGCCCTGTTCTACAGCCCAATTCTCAATTGTAGGTACCGCTTTTGGCGGTTGGTGTGAAGGTGGAGATTCTTGTGATGTAGCTCCGTGCGAAGAGGCATGAGGCCAGTTTGAATAGTTTGTCCGAGAAAGGTAGTCGTATTGAGCTCTAACCAGAGGGCTATTGTATTTTCGAGGGAGATTAGTGCTTGAATTGGACAGGATTGAGTCCTTCAGTGGATCGGGCAGACTGACTGTTCGTGTTCGAGCGCTGCTGGGTCAGCCGGCCTTGCTTGGGCGATTTCCCAAGCGATTTGTTCGTCGTGGTTACCGCCGTTTCTTCTTGTGGTAGTCTAGTTAGAGGCATGTGTTTGCATCTAAGAGAATCGAAGCCGTATAGACGTGTCATTGACTATAAAGCCCTTTCGTACCTGAAATGTTCACCCTGAGAAGGCCTCATAGAACTCGACCCACTACTCTCCCCGGGGAACGGGTATCGCGACGTCATTTTGCAACCAATCACATTCACAAGCTACAGTCGAAAAAAATATGTTTTATAATATAGGAATGTTGATTGAAAGGGCTATCAAAAGGTTTCCGGAATCATAGATCTGCACAGTTGGAGATATGCTGACAGAGGGTGAAAGTATCTCTCAATCGGATCCTGTTAGGTACAAGAGCGATTAAGTATAAGGTACGAGACTAGTCGAGGCTGAGAACTTCGATCTTTAAATCCCACCTTCTTCTTCCTCCTTTCTTAACTTTCCGCTAGGTCTCCTCGCTTTCGCAGCGCGGGATACTATCGATATCACGTATGATATAGATACATGCAAGCCATCGGGCTAGGACGTACTCTTGATTGGTGAATGGGACAATGGAGATACAGAGCCAACTTGAGGCTGCTGACTACTGTAGTGAGGATTGCTACAGTCATAAGACGATTGGGTGCTCGCTGCATGGAAAAAACTCAAATCTGCATGTACACATCGTATGAGGTGCAAAGGGTTGTCCCGTCTGCAAGACTATTTTACGTTGGGTGCTCCGTTGACCAATTGGCGAGCTTGGGGATGAAAGTGAGGGATGAGAACGGTCCTAGAGCTAATACAGCCAGCCGCACGAGGCTGAGGATTGCGTTAGGAATGGTAATTGATACCGAGACCGACTCTTCCGCGAAAATCTCAAGCCTGATGAGTCAATTGACGGGAGGCTCGTATTTGCAATTTGGAAGCACCAGAGCTGCAGGTTTGCTACCAATTTGCGCTTGAATTGGTTTCCGCGGAGTCTTTCGATATCGATTCTTATGCGGAGTATCTTCATTCTTATATTGATTATTCGTAGCGAACATTTGAAAGGAGTAAATTGAAGAAAAGTCTTGATCTTTGACAAACCTGTGGAGATGGTGTTAATTGTCTACAGTCCGCCAATACTAGAGCAATTGTATTCCAAGAGGCCGTGAGGAACATATAGGGAAGCCCGAGCGGTGCATAGTCGATACTCGTATAATTCGCAAGACTCGGGAGATACCTATACGCATATATGTTGCTTAGTGAAAGGATCGGGAGGCCAAATGTGTTGAGCATAATGTTCAGCTGATCAGGCGCTAGCCAAGGATCTATACGGCAGGTACCAGACTGGGTATCGTTGCAACGGACTTATAAACTACTGCCAGAATAATCTTAATGAAACGCAGATTGACTGTTGAGTATTGATGTCGAGATCCTTGGTTTTACGTCATGAGCTGTCAGAGTCGCCTTTCTTCGTCTCCGGACGGGACGTTCCCGGTTGCCCAATTAAGCATTTCACCAAGGTTATTCATAAAGTCCAGACCAGGGAGCTGCAGGTTTTGCCTAAATTCCAATTGTCTTGAATTGAAAGACTCGATATCGGGACAAAAGATACACCAGAGCCCACTCCGCAGCCCCGCTGCACCTCTGCTGTATACCACGAGGCCATATGGATCAAGATATGCAGCAATACCAATTGGGTGTTTGCGTGAAACATTCACGAGTTGGCGCTATAGCATATCTGAACTGGCATGTTAGAAAGCTCTTTTAACCTGTTGGATTATGCGGCTTGCCGGCATTCGGCACACAGTTGGGTGTCTGTACACTTCGAATTCCTTGTTGTCTCAGGGGGGGGCCTAAGATTTATTAGGTTACGGTATTTCCCGGCACTAATTTACTGTGTATATTCAAGCTCGCATGCGTACGTAGAAACTTAGAGGACCAAAAGAAACCATACGGGCAACTATTGGTTGTCGACATGCATTTGCAATTGGTGAAAATCCAGGTAAGAAAAATCGGTTTATTCGGTTCAGGCAGCGACGGAGGCCTGGCCGTAAGCGAAAGCACACTATAATAGTCGAGAGCTAGTGCCAGTGTAGTATTAGCCTTTGAACCCGCTTCAACCGAGTCTCATGGCTTGAAGGTCCAGACCCTCCGTAGACGCCGAAATGGCATTAGATTTATGCACGCGCATGTATACCAGAGTCAGGAAGTCGATGGAGATAACCGATGAAAATGAGTAGGAGTTCTTGATGATCTCATTTGGTTATTGGCTGTTATAATAATGGTGGGATATGGGTTATAGCGCTGAGGTACACGCCATGCCTCCGTCTTCAGACGGGGGTAATGTCAAGTTGCAAGGTTTTCCGGGGCTGTAGATCTCTTTATCTCCCCAATTCAGGGTGTTTGATCGATGGCAAAAAAATTTTTGGTCTTCTTGTTTTTCATTTTGATCTAATCACCGATACGGGGTAAGTGGTTTTGAATGTGCATATAGTGGTGTTTAAGATTATATGCACAGTACATGGGTACCATGGGTTCGGAGATGTATATCCTCATTTACTTATCAAGCATGTACAAGGGTGGGCCAATATTATCCGAGGAAGAAAAAAAACCTTTCGAGATAGTTTTCCGAGGTAAAATGACCTATGGAGTGAGTACCGGCTGCGGCGCTTTGATCCATGGGCTGCAACCATGGACTGGACTGGTATTTAAACTTTGGGTTGGAACCTAAATTTCTTAATGCATTGCATTGGTATGGCTGCAGTCTGTACGGGGGGTCATAAGGACATGGGGTTGTGCCATTTAAGTCGTTCAGTCATTTTGTCGTTTTAGTGTTTTTAGCATTTTAGCGTCAGCCAACCTCAACTTATCAACTTTATCAAATTAATGAATTATTTTATTTTGAGACTTGAAACTACTTATTTTCAGTCTTATAAAAAAAACATTTTAAAATAAAAGTAATATAACTACTGAATATTGATAAAGTTATACAAGATTAAATAATTTCATAGAACAAGTAATGTGTTGTTGATAGTGTTATAACAACATATATTTATTAAAATAGTAGATTTTCTAGTCAGTTCGCTGCCATATTCACCAACTAGCTAGGTCACTAGCTAGGTCACTACCGATTTGCTGCTAGATTCGCTAGCTAGTTCGCTGCCGGATTTACTGCTAGATTTACTAGCTGATTCAATGGTAATTCGCTGCTAGATTCACTAGCTGGTTCACTGCTAGATTCGCTGCCAGATTCACTGTGGGATTCGCTGCTGGATTTACTGTTGGATTCACTAGCTAGTTCGCTGCTAGATTTGTCGTCAGATTCATAAGCTGGTTCACTAGCTGGTTTACTGCCAGATTCGTTGCCAGATTTACGAGCTGGTTTACTAGCTGGTTCACTGCCAGACTTACTAGCTGGTTTACTGCTAGATTTACTAGCTGGTTTACTGCCAGATCCGCTAGCTAGTTCGCTGCCGGATTCACTGCCAGATTTACGAGCTGGTTCACTAGCTGGTTCACTGCCAGATTCACTAGCTGGTTTACTGCTAGATTCACTAGCTGGTTTACTGCCAGATTCGCTGCCAGATTCACTAGCTGGTTCACTTCCAGATCCGCTAGCTAGTTCGCTGCCGGATTTACTGCCAGATTCACTAGCTGGTTCACTGGTAATTCGCTGCCAGATTCACTGTCGGATTCACTTGCTGGCTCGCTAGCTAGTTCACTGGCAGTTGTGTTGATGTTGTTGGCTGACGCTAAAAACGCTAAAACGACAAAACGACTGAACGACTGAGATGGCACAACCCCATGTCCTTATGACCCCCCGTATATGTAATATAATATAACTTGATATCGATTCCCGATGTGATTATTTTGATAAAGCGGAACCCAGGGGTACTACTGGGTACCTCCAGGATCCGGCATCATGGATCATGGCATGACACAGCAATATATTAATACATGCTTAATTTTATATATTGATAGTAGTAAGAGCAACCATATATAATAATGAAAATGATATAATGCCGGCGAGTATGTTATAGTCAAGCTTAAGGGCAATCGAATCCCTCGCTATGTGTAAGTTACATAGATGAATAACCGATTGCCGGATTCCCTAGCTTTAGTCAGAAAATGGCGTCCGCATTGTATAGACGCACATGCAAGCTCTTTGACGAGACCCGTGCTGCCTTGCTGACTCGACTCGGAGGCACGAGTGCTCGTCAAACGCACGATAAAATTTATTTTGAAAAGTTAAAAAATTAAAAATAAAATTAAAAATAAAAAGGAAGATAAGAAAAGAAACGAGAAAAGACCACCACGGGGTATTTTCGGAACATGCTATTTTCAGGGGACAGACATCCCCTGCCGAAGTTGAAGGCGACTGGTAATTGGAAAATGTCAAATGTGGCTGAGCCAATAGGATCGGAGTGTGGCTTATGCGCGCTGCCAAACTTGGAAATCGGCCGTGTTTGGCTGCTCGCGTGAACCTGCTGTTTACAGACGGCGGCTCCGCGTGCCAAAGGACACAACCTCTCAACCTCCACCCCTCCACTCCACCCAACCACTCACCACCGCTCCCCACCCTTCGCCGCCCTCGCTCGCCATCCGCTTGCTTTTTCTCCGGCGCTTTGCCCCTTTCGTTCGCTCGGGCCCTGCGCATTGTCTACATACATGTAACTGTCTGCAGCAGTCCATGTATGTAGGCGTGGGCGGATGTGAGGTGATGCGCCTCGCTGGATCGAGATAAACTCGGATTCTCGCCTTGCAGCAGTTTCTAACCGTATGAAGAAACGGCGGGAGGATATATAATAAGGTCAGCATTGCCGTCTTCAGGCTGTCCAACGGGGCGTTTTAATAGATAAAGTCCCTCTTTGCTGACGTAGTTCCGTGCGATAGGACGCCGTTAGTCTGAGGGACGATTCATTTCGCTGCCATCTGACTAACAGCCTTATATGTTCATAGTTGGTACTGAATAAGTACTTCAGTACTTGCTAGACTTACTTGAGTGACTGGCATATACCCTACGACTGCACAGGGTAAGTAACCGACTCTTGACACATCATAACCTCTGTCCTTTGCGTATTTTGGTGGCTGAATGAGGACCCTTGGCTAACTGCTGGTCCTTTGTTTACTTGGCCGCCTGCTATTAGTTAAAACGCACCCCTTCCCTCTCGCTTGGCTCTTCCAATTTTATTACTCCATTTATCATTAAGCATTTGTTTATTCATTCGTACACTCTCGCGATCAAACTGGCTTCGCCCGCCGTAAAAGCATTCGTGCAATGCCGTACATCGCATCTACCCCGGAGGCTCTCTCTGCTCGCCTGGGACGTAACGACAGTCTGAACCCGGCGACCACCTGTCGTGGTATCAGCGTTAGCAGTGGGAAGCCATGTCGAAGGAATATCACCGCCAAGGTACCGGCCGGCAAGATATCAACGGCCAGTAGTAGTGGCAGCACCAATGGCGGCGAACCGAACCCAGCGGAGCAATTCTTTTGCTGGCAGCATAAGGATCAGGCAGCCGACACTGTGGTCTTACATAGAACGGATAGCCAGAAGAAGAGGCGGTTGCAGGGACGGACTAGTTTTGATTCACTTGTGGAGGTTATACTGGGGTCTGAGGCTGCCAACGGCGAAGTAGGACCTGGACAGACCCAGCTTCTCATTAGGAGAGAGACTCGACTGAGCGAAGATGAAATCATGGTGGTGAGCAAGAACACGGTGGTTAGGAAGGATTCAAGGATTGTCAAGACCGCCATAAAGCAGGAGGAAGGCAAAACTGCAGTTTGGGACGCACTCCATGGCCAACAACAAAACGGAGCTGCGGAGGGTAGTGGCCAGCCGTCTTACAACACTCAGTCGAATAGCCAATATCAATATCCACAAGTCAATGGCCAGTATCAGCTGCAGTATCAGTACCCAGGCGCACACGGGATATCCCAAATATACCCGCATCACCCACCACATCGTCCTAGTGCGCCTGCAATGGGACGGATAGACGAGGCACCGGGGGACACATATCCTCCTAATAACGAGTTCAAACCGCCCCCGCCGCGGCCGAATAACTATACACAAAAGCGTCCATCATTACTGGCGCAATTGTTCTGCTGCCTCTCGGTTCAGGATAATGACACACCGCCGCCGAGGCCTCACATGCAGACAGGACAGCACCAACATGCCCAACCTCAGATGCACTCTGTAAGACCTACTCACCAACTACCTCCACCAATACATCCAGCCCCGTATCAGAATACCTATCAGCCGCCGCCGTCACAGCAAGTACAACAGCCTCACTATCCTCCACCATTAATATTCGATGTCCCTGTCCGGCCTCAATACCCACCGAACCTCCACGTACACAACGGCTGGGATAAAACTCCCTACCCACCACTAACGGACGCTGAACTATCGTCCTCCTCCGCTGACGAAGACTCCGATGGTGACGATGTTGAAAGCATCGCTCTCCCCGATGAGGCCGTCAATTCCATAAGCCCAACACTCCCACTCCATCTCTCCGCCAAAACACGCACTCGAATCACCACCGAAATGCGAAAACCGATATCTCAGAAGGATATGCCAGGCTACATATATATTTTCTGGCTAAAGGACGACACTGGCTCGCCTCAACCGATCCCAGCATCCGCCCCACCAACCGTCAGCAGTTTCAATTTTACCCCGCCCTCTCAATTTGGGATTGGCAACAATAACAATGGATACCTCAAACCCCGTAAAAATAGCTACGTCAAAGACCCCGGTTCAGCTGCCCTCTTCCGTGTCGTTGAAGACCCTTACGACGATGACTATGAAGAAGATGAAAGTGGCGCTGTAAGCCCCACTTCGAACCGCCGTAGCCGAGGAGCTAGCATCAGCGCCACGCCATCATCACCCGGTGGCAGCAAATCCGGTGATAAAAGAGTACTACTAAAAATCGGCCGTGCGCAGAACGTGCAACGCCGATTACATCAGTGGAGTCAGCAATGTGGATATAACCTGCAATTGCTCCGTTATTATCCATATGTCTCGCTGAAGGACTCTCCGTCAGCCTCATCACTTCGGGGGGATACCAAGGGCCGTAGTCCGTCGCCAGCACATACACCTGGAACACCTGGCCTGAGTGTCAGCGGTGGCAGCGGGGCGCGGACACCATTGAGTGGAACACAACCTTCTAGCCCCGGGAACCTGGGAGCGAAGAAGGTACCATTTTCACATAGGGTCGAGCGGTTGATTCATCTTGAGTTGAGAGATGATTACTACAATAAGCCACACGTATGCGAGACTTGTCAACGGGTGCATAAAGAGTGGTTCGCAGTGCCGGGGACGAGAGACGGTGTCAAGCGTGTTGATGAGGTTATCAAGCGGTGGTGCAAGTGGGCAGAGAGCCTTGAAGGTGCGGTGAATAGCAGGGAACAAGGGGGTATTAGTGATGGTCTCGGACATAGAAGGGGAGATAGTGGTGGTGCTGCGGTTGGATCCAAGAAACTGAAAGAGGAGAGAACGGTTACCGGTGGCGTCAGAGGGGTTGAGAAGATGCAGTGGGCGAAGGGATATGAGAGCAATGAAGGGCAAGGGGCGGACGATGCAGAGGAGGAGGCGAAGAGGAAGGCGAGGGTAGACCGCATGGGAACATTTGGGTTCCTGTAGTGGTTGGATGAAGAGCACTTCGTGTTAATCAGCATTTTTTAAGCGAGCCGGGGTTTCTTTGGGCTATACTTGGCGATATCACATTTCATATCATAGCTTGGACAGGAGTAGTTATTCTTTCTTTTCTTATTCATTTTACTGGGAACAAATGGACTGTCGAGTTATGAAAGGATGCCGGTGGCGAGGGACCTGTATACTATCTCCATGGCATTGAATACGGTTAAATTGATAGGGGAATATGTTATCCCATACTTGGGGGATTTCATTGTGTATCATGAATTATTATAAGTACCGTATTTGGGGAGAAATTTATACAATAAAAGAACGGGTGTTTAACATAAGAAACTTATAGTTCCGGCATAGAAGTAGCTGTGACGGTGGCGGTAGCCCACTCAAGATCTCTCCTCTGAATAGTCGTAGTGGTCGCCGTATAGGCCCTAAACTGCGGGAAGGTGAAGCAGTCGCTCGGATCTTTACCAATCTGCGCCGGCAAACCGGTCGATGAATATACGTAAACGTAATGTGACGAATGACCCTGTCCTTCATTCGTTCTCGTGCAAGCCCAGAACGTATCCCGTTTATCGTTAGCGTCAAAGCCAGCCCGCACCAGCGAGGAGTTATCGATCGCTAACCCGCCCTGGGATGTCCACCGCAAGGGCAGCGGGAACTGTCCCTCCCCGGAGTCGGTGTTGACCAGTAGATACGTACTACTGTAGGCGGAATTGTCGTTCACATACTGGGTACCCCACATCGCGAATGCGGGAGTCCCTAGACCGCCTGGTAGTGATTGACGTACTTCGAGATAACCGCTGGTGGCGCCGCTATCTGTGTCTAAGTAGAAAAGGTCGTATCCGTCCTCTTCGTTCACACTGGTAAGTGAGTAGCCTACCGCATTGTCAAATGGATTCTTTGAGAGATGGTCACTAAAGTTAGGAAGATCGACGGCGTAGGAACCGACAGCGGCAACAGAAGAAAGCAGAGTTGACGCGACTTGCGATGTTGACGTCTCCGTGAACGAGCTAGTAGCCGAGGGGGAAGTCACGGCGGATGAACATCCAGTAGATATTTCAGCGGCATTATATGGAGTTAGTTGGGCGGGAGTTTCGAACTCTATTGGAGGTCCACGCTGGTTTACTACAATGATCGTAGATACTGAAGTAGCTTCTAAACGGCTATATGTGGTTGTAGTCCAAGATGTTGTGGTTGTCGTGGTTGTAACGCTTCCATAATAGCTAAGGAAGTCGGAACAGAAGCTTTGGAGCGTGAAGGATGTTATGATATTGTAGGCTGGTCTCTTTGGTGACGGAGAAGGGGCAGGGGATGAGGGAGCAGGTGGATCTGAAGACCGTGAGCCCGATGATACAGGGTTTGAGGAATTGGGGCCTGAAGAATCCGAACTCGAAGGATCCGAAAAGGACGAGGAATTTGAGGGGTCTGCATTCTGACTAGAAGAGCTGCTGGTTCCAGAAAATGTTTTGTTCTCCGTCGATTTTGAACTTGAAACCGAATTCGTAGTAGAGCTAGGCGCACTAGTACGAGACGTCGATAGCGATGTCGTGGATGATGGGCTTTGCGTAAGTGCCACTGGCCCCGCGAGCACCGGTAACCAGCCATCCGGGACAGTCCCGGGATACATGGCCATTTTCAGGATGTAACCACCCTGTCTGCTCCGAATCCGATATAACCGATAAACTTTGCCTTGGTATTCCAAGCACAATCCCACGATATCGAAAAACAAACGTGAGAGAACATCGGTGGATCGGATGCCACTAGAGCCAAGTTCTTCTTGTAGTAATTTTCCAATATCTTCAAACGACACGTCTGCTTGACGTCGTTGTGTAGAGCCCCTTCGGAGAAATATAACTTGAACCGGTTCTTCAATCGCTAGGAGGCGGCCCTCGGCTAGGCGGAACTTTGGCGCGGAGGCAGGGTCAATCTCAACCAAGGCCACACGTCCATCCGGGAGTAGCTGAAAATAGTTTCCGGACAAGTCTCCAAATGCTTGGATAACGAATGAGCTCGGCGTACTCGCCGGGGTTGGAATTGTACTCCATGATGGAAGGACTGTACTTCCCGTCGGGCCAGCCGTAGTACTAACCGAATCTGCCCCTTTAGATATTGTGGAAACGCTACGGCCCCCAGAAGATGTCGACCCGGAAGATAGCTCTGAAGTAGGGTCTACAACTGTACTGTTCATTGAGGCAAAGGGTGGATCCCAAGCGATCTCATTGCATAGTTGTAGAGGGGCATCACATTGCAAAGTCTTTGTCCATATCGTCGTTGAGAAGATCGTGGTTACCGTTGTTGAATTCTGGCCAAATCCTCGGTCGAATATTGATAGCAGGACCCATAGAATCTGCACAGTAGCAACTTGTGCACGCATTCCGTATCGTAAAGCCTTCGCATAAAATCGAAGATTCGTTATACGATGAGGGTTGTCTGGCGTTTAATAAAATCTATTCTTGGTACACAAAACCCTAACTTGATGAGAGTGTCAGTTAGCTTGTCAAATTGCCAATAGATACGGAGAGTGGAAATTCTAGGGTAGAATACAGAAAGTATCACTTGATTAATGAGATAGAAGTTCTGTCACGCAATTAATTTACAAATCTGAATCTGAATCGTATATTCTAACTAGAGCGAAAGCTGCTCTCCAGGTTTTCTTCGCCTCAGTTAGGGCCGCAACCTCCAACACATATTATATTTGTTGCATTTTGCTCGTATAGACAAGTCTGGTTTCCGTACATGGTCTTAAGTATACAGGAAGTAGTCTCGAGGTTAGACGGTGTGCTGTCGCCAAAATCTAATTTCATTTGAAAAAACTCATGGTCGCGATGCAACATTTACTCCCGTGAGCTCACTCAGTTATTTAATATGTATATACATAATTACCCGATCGAATGCACCCCACATTCAAATCCCTAACATTTCGGATACGGGTTCCAAGGGAGTAGTGCCAGTAAGCTCGTATCTGCTCTGCTTATACATTCCTGGGTTTCTCTTCCTAGTTTGGAGGTCGGAATTTTGAGCATAATCACTTTTGTTTTCTAGGTTTAAATCACAAGGTCTTTCATCTACCAAATAATAGCAAGTTTATATATATTGCTTCTACGAGCTTTAGGATTATGTCTAGCTGATCATGAAGACAACCAATCGCATCCTCTACAATCACGGAAGATTATTCTATCAAGATTCAATTATTCCACCAAGGATATTCCGTAAGTCGGCTAAGCCTCACATCATATCGTCAAGATTGTGGAGACGAAACTGTTCAAACCAGGATAGCATTGAAGAGATTGATGCAAGTCCTGGGGCATTTTGGAATTCCTGGTCAAAGCGGGGATGCGCCAAGAACCATTCTCACGACCTTTTTCTCCGCTTAATCTACTCTCAAGCTTCGAAGCTCAGAGTTTGTGGATGGTAAGAAGGATGATCTTCTACCCAATATGATAGGTGTTGAGACTTTAGCCGCAATTTAGCCGAACTCGCCTCTTGGGATGCGGAACAGCCACATCCGTGGTACGACTTTTTTGGCTAAATTACTCAACTCTGGGGAACGGAGAAATCGAGAAGGGAAAAGGGCATTGTGGAGAAAGTTCAATACTCAGATCATGCTAAGTATCACTTATTAGTTCGTTCCCACACACTCTTCACAAGCTACGGTTTCCTACCCCAATGATGTCAAGGCCCGGCCCCGAGCTGCCAATGCAGACTTGAATTTAGGCCACGGAATATTTGGATCGATAGTATAAAGGTTGCATTGGTTTTCATCTGAGATATGAAGGTCTTGGCTCGGGTATGGACGAACGATGTCAGTTATTCCGTCTTGGAAACCGGAAACCTGGATTGAGACGCTGAAATTTCAGATCTTCGGATTGCCGATCTTCGATATTCGATATATCAATCAGACGGAGAAGATGAGTATAAAAGCTATCGCGATAGATGTAAAAGATAGCCATGAGACCGCATGTGCATAGTAGTCAATTTGGTCTTTGATATCTAAGGCGGACTAGCATCCTCAAACACTCGCACCTTCATAACCAAGCAGACCTGATAGCTTCCTATAAATCACAATGCTGTACTTCAAGCTCACGACGCTCCTTGTGATTCTTCCTCTCTTCGCAGCCGGTGTCCCGACTATCGGGCCGCACATCAAGAGAGCAGGCTGTGCTAGCTGCGAGGATGTTGCCCACGGCTTCGCATCCCTGAACGGCGGCACTTACGGCGGCAAAGGTGGTAAAGTGGTTACAGTTACCACACACGCCGACCTGAAGAAGTATGCCGGTGAAACGGAGCCACTCATAATCCGGATTGATGGAACCATTTTCGCGGAACCACGGGGCTTCGAAGTCCCCGTCAAGAGCTTCAAGACGATTATCGGTGTTGGCGAAACAGGCCATCTAGTCGGCGGTGGCTTCAATATCAACAACCAGAAGAACGTTATTATTCGAAATTTGCAGATTAGTGACACCTATGAGCCGACCGACTATAATGGCAAAGGAGCAGATTGGCATGGCATTCAGGTTGATACTAGTACGAACATCTGGATTGATCATGTTAAAGTTAGTAACGGAACGCAAAGCTTCCGAGATAATTGATTATACTAACGCCTCGATAACACCGATAGCTTGCCCGTATGAGAGATGGTCTAATTGATCTGCGAAAGGACACCAACTATGTCACTGTCTCGAACTGCCTTCTCTCAGAACACAATAAAGCATTCGGTATCGGATGGACAGAGAATGTCGTCGCTCAGATGACTGTAAGTCGCATCTTAGTAGATCTATAATGCCAACGAAAATAGAAGGGTAGTTAACTGACCTTCACCAGATAAACGATAACTTCTTCAACTCCACCAACCAACGCGGCCCCTCTGCCGACAACCTCAAATACTGCCACATGTACAACAACTACTTCCTGAACGTTACCTCCTACGGCAACTACGCTCGTGGCAAGACTGCGCTGCTTGTCGAAAACTCATACTTCGAAAGAGTCAACGACCCGGTTGTCGCAGGGCCTAACGCCTCGATCAAGAGTAATTGGTTGAAATTCAAAGACTGCACAGGAGATATCCATTTAAACGTCAATGCACACAAGGTGTTCAAGGCGTCGAAATTTTATCAGTACTCGTTGAAAGATCCATACGATTTACCAACGACCATTCCGCCCTTTGTGGGACCGAGGCCAGATATCGGTGTTTGAATAAGAAATGCGGAGGAAGGTACAGATTCCGGGCATCCTAAGATCCATACTTGGAATACTGGTATATCCACGTAATGCTAGCACGTCGATATACCGATAGCGCTGTAATAGACTCGTATTTTACCCATGTCGTAACTCAGAAACTAGGGACTGTGTCGAAATGTGGCCTGACACGAATTCGTATTTCTGTATCAGGCGATATTGTAGAATGCCAAAATCCAAACGCTAGGCCGGCCTCTTGGATTGTAGCTGCTGTAAGTCGTGGGCAATTCCCACAGCAGCGGTCTACCGTTGGGTTCGAACGCTCAACCCAAAATTAAGTAATTTCGATATTTAGTCACGGTCTGCGTTGTACACGTTGCAAATCTAACACTTCATGCCTCAAGAAGAAACCCCTTCTATAACTTTGGGCCTGAAAGTTCTGCTCTTAATCCGGTACATGATATTATTCCCCTAATCCATATTCCTTTGCATTTTCCTTCTCAATATGGGTTTCGAGACTACTCAATATGCACAGTTTCTTAAAGGTGGGGGGCTTTTTTTCAAATGCAATCAATACTACGGACTCGTTCGGAAGCCAGCATCACAGGGAATTCATTGATTGTCTGGATTGTCAGTCGACTAGGCCGGATCATTTAGCCGCGATGCTAGAAACCCTGACGAGGCCGCAGAACAATCAAATTTAGCGCACAATTATGGCAGCCTAGGTTGACCTCAGCCATCTATCATTCCTCAGACCTTCTTGGCTAGCGGGATACCCTTGATCAATACGTTGCAAATCCACGCACCAGAATCTTGACAAGCGATATCCACTATACAAAACAGGTAAATATTATGAAACATTCGATGGGCTTGGGAGTTTGAGAAATGCCATGGCTTCTAAGACCTCTTTGTGATTATCAGGTTAAAATAGCATTTGTAATGATCTTATGACAGCTTTAGGGCCCACTAATGTTAAACCCTGGTAAAAGTTCTCCATCGATAGTGGTTCGTATCCTGCAGGGACAAAAACCCTTTTCCGTACGTATCCATGTATCCAAAGATATTCCAACTAGAATGACAGTGCGATCATCCTCAAACCACGAGATTATTATAAGCCAGCCCGCACATAACATAACTACAATGAAGCACCTGCGCCGCAAATTAAAATCTTAACCCCGTTTCGATACACCCCTCTCCGGCATATTCGGTTCCGACGGAGCGCCCCGCGATCGGAGTATACTTCGTAAATCATGTCTGCATTAGTTTCCTATTTCGATCCCGTATCCATCGGCGGTTGCTTGACGTGCAGATAGATTTTACAGGTATTTCGGAAACTGGTCCGTGCTTGATACGGAAATGTACCCTCCCGCTTAAGCTTAATCGAGCGCTACCCAGTCAACTACCCCCCGGCAGACCTCGTATAAAACCTTAAGTCCCCTTGCTAGTTACTGTATGGTGTGGCTACCATATTTTGGTGAAGACCTTGGGTCTGGGGTAATATCAGCCTCATTTCTCGTAAACGATTCTGAACGGGAGGCTATTTTACTAGAATTGAAATCTGCCATACCTTTGTATGGTAGTATGGTAGGAGTTCCTGGGCGGACGGGTATATTTTCGATACGAGCGATATGCATTTTCGAATGTCTAATCGGTACTAGGTACCGTAAGTAGAGCTGCGGAGGGGATGGGTCCGTCGGCGGCGGCGATAAAAAATGAGTGCGGGGACTTTATTATTGTTAGCCCGATTGGTTCGGAAAGCTCCAAGCGGATTAGTGACGGAGTGATTATACCACGTCTGCTATTATTTCTTATATGTTTTCAATATCTGCATCGATGGGGTTGATGATTTTATGGGGCCGCCTTGCGTGGAGCCAACATGCATCGACAATATGCAGCCGCTGTGAGCCAGAACCAATATCTTCAGAACTCCACCGCAAAACTCCGAAGACTCTAAGACCCCGGGCACATCTGCGCCCATGCATCTATAACTCTCGGTGGATTAAATCTCGCAGATTTGTACGCTTGAAGTCTCTAGACGAGTTTAGGTTTTTGCTAGATTTTCAGATTCAGAGTATTACCATTTTGGGAAATTTCAGCTTGCAGGAACCGCTGCCTCGGCCGAGATTGCAGGAACCGATGAAGTTCTGCATCGCTGGATAATATATCACTTGGCCCCGCATGTCATGGGCAGTAGATATAGACAAGCCTCTATTGCTTAGATCGTTAGCATCGGTCCCTAGCTTTGATGAAAGTCCTATGGGCCTATCATGAGCAATCTTCCGATATTACCCCAGAATCAAAGTCTAGTGTCCACTGGTATCGTTCCCAGTGTCCACTCTGATTCGTCTGGTTTTCCGGACCCTAAAGCCTCCGGACTATCCATACTCGAAAGTAATGAGAGATAGAATAACTCTATCTAAATTCGTAGATCCTAGCATCTTTCCTGACGTGGACACGCTATCTTGAGACTGTCCACTCGTATTCTTGATCACCTTGTGGATATCGCGATCTACAGCCAACGGGAGTACGGGCAATGTTTCCGTAAGGACTTTGAGGTTTTTGAAGAAGAACCATCGAGGAGATGTTAGTAAGGCAGAACACTTGGCTAACAGGCTACCTCTGTCCAATCGGATCTCTTGTACATAGAGCAGTGATAGTGGTTCCAGATGAAGATGTACGAGCTGTCGGCATGTCTGTTTTACCGCTGTGCGGAATGATTGAACAATGGTACCGAAGATTACTATGCCATTGCCTCCTTGTCTACTATGTAGTTATTCCGCTGTCAATCATTGCATCCATCACCAGGGGATCTTACCTACTGTTGCTCCATGATGGAATCTTGGAATTGTGTATAAATACGGGCACGCCATCCTCCCTTTGACACTTCATTCTCATCATCAGCATCAGCATTCAATTCAATATCCAGCCTCGAACTCCAATCCTCCAATATATATATCTTTAAGCTTTCAGCTACACCAGTAAGTCATCTAGAAAAGAAGTTAAAACTCCTCTTTCCGGCATTGTATCGAGAATACATAAAGATCCCAATATTACCGCAATCGCAAATGCCATAGATGAATCGATACTGATTACGGCACTCACAGAACCCAAACAGACAAAATGAAGTTCACTCTCGTCGCCCTCGCCACCATCATCGGCCTCGTTGCCGCCAGCCCAGTCGCCCTCCCAAACCCAGTTCCATTCTACGAGTCCGAGCCAGAGGAATATGCTCATCTCGACAAGCGTGACTGCTCTCCCTGCAACAGCCATATCGTCTGCTGCGCTTTCCCAATCAAGTATGTCAATTCTAATGACCTGTTGAAGTGTACATTCCGATTATACCAATACTGATTATCTTTCTTCCACGCAGCGTTAACTACTGCTACAAGTGCTAAATTCATAGCATGGGGGCCACAGACGAGCTTCACAGTTAAATTTGAGGTTAATTCCTACGAAGCTATTATATATTTTATTGGACAGAGTTCCTCGGTCTTGTACTTAAAATTCGGTTGGCAAGGTTGATAGAGACTAGGTAGCTGGTCTTTTCAGATTGCAATAAATATTATACATTACCTTTTTCTACAAACTACATCTCCTAACATAAAATCCGTAAGAACAGACCTAGTTTCTGTGATTACGCAATAAGATCCATCATCAGTTGAGGATAATTTATTGCATATTTCGGCATTACTTGAGAAAGTTAGGCACAAGGGGGCCGAGTTTCTCTGTGCATTTGCGATGCATACAAAGCAATGAGGTTGGTGTAGCATCAACCATGATTTTCATGGTTGGTGTAGCATCAACCATGATTTTCATGAGTTCGAAGCATATGCATATCTACCACAGGCCGTATTCAAATATTTGCAGTTATAGGACAAGAATATCAATCATGTGATATCCAGGCGTGTGTTCTATTAGTCAACCGATTTTGATACAAGAGAACACTCTTTATATTTTCTATGATAAAATAGGTCTATAAGATTTTTTGGAATCAAGACCGATGCCGTTTTGTTGAGTTTGGCGATTAATCCCATTCAGCCAAAAGCAGCCAAAAGGTTACCGGTAGTAAATATTATTGCAATTGATGTTGAAGCTTAGATAATACAATGCCCTTTACGTCTCCGGGTTCCCCACGCTTGCACGCTAGATATTCCGAAATGATAAGACAGCACTTAAAGGTTATTATATTATCAACCCGAAATAATAATTCGGAAAGGATTCCGAATTCAAGCCACTTGCGAATTTAAAGACCCATGAGCACCAGCCACCAATTTCGAGAGCTCGCCGACTCCACACACCCAATGGTAAGTTTTTCCTTTCAATGTGTTGCAAAAAAAAAAAAAAAAAAGCCAGATGCATTGCAGATTCCAAATGATTCGTACGAAACCCTTTGATTTTGACAGCACGATCGTCCAGTTCGGGTTCGTAATACTACGTAGCTACGTAATAAATGAGCGCAGTGATTACTCAAATCCCACCTTTCAAAGACACGACCGTCCAGGGCAAAGCCACGGATTGTTCCCTCGGGAAAATAAATCTATTTTTGTGCTCACCATGGGTCGGCGGAATGGCTGGGCAGTTCATAGGCCTTGCAGGGCACGCTCGCCACAAACAAAACCCATCACCAAGCCCGCCCGCCAAAAGTTTCGAACCTCCCAAATCCAGCAAAAATTAAGGAGCATTTCAAAATGATCTTTTCGATGTATGCAAGGGATGCTAACGTTAAAACACCATCCCCAAACGAACCCGGTTCACCACCTGCAGCAAAACGAAGGCCTTCTGACCTAGCCAGGCTGTTTTGTCAGATGCCCAAGGTCATGAATGACCAGACCCTAGCCCGCCTACTCTCTTGGGTATGCACTTATTTCGGCACCTGCTTGCCGGCGCGCCACAGTTTTGATGAGATTCTGCTATCTGAACGGGCGGTTGAGCCACGACAAGCTTTGGCTAAGCCTGACTATACTCGTTTCACACGCTTGGCTCCAAGGGGTCCCTCGCTGTTTGAGAAACAACTTCGCAGGTCCGCACAGCCAGGATGAGATTACGTATACCAGCAAGTGGAATCTGGCGGCTTTCCCCATCTACTTCATTCATCAGATACTCAACTAGTGAGCTGATCTAAGCCCAGCGAGTGAATTTTGCTTGAACTAACCAGGCATCTTAGCGTCCGCCGTGGAAGAAAAACTCGTCGCTGTTGTCCTGACAAAAATCCCCTGGATTGGGAAGAAAAGAGAAGTTGCGGCTGCTTCCTAAGATAACGTCGGCGTGGACGGCGCAGTCCACCCCTTACTACTTACTTACTTGACCGTCGGTAACGTTAATCGAAAGTCTTCTCGTGTCCATATGCATAATCGAACATTCTGATCATCTGATATGTATGGAAAGTCAAATATGCCGTCCGTTCGGGACCCTCCAAGTCGCATTTTGTATGAGACCCTTACCCGTAAAGTAGCCTTTTGGGAAGACCCACTGGTGCAGGCATGCCTTCATGGGCCATGGACCCCTGTTCCGGCTGGCACAGCGTTCGCATGAAGTTGGGAATGCGCTGCACCCAGAATTCTATAAAACCAGCTGGCTTGGTCCGACCCTAATCATCCTCTTCCGAAGTGCTCTCTCACACTCCTGCCTTTTGAATCCTCCCTCTTAACAAGCACCTGTTATAACATTATTTTTCTTTTATCTTTTATTTGTCGTTGTCAAGTAAGTATTTGAGGTGTTTTCCGGTATATTTTTAGACTTCCCCAGCCTGACAGAAAACTAACGTTAAGCCCGCGCGTTGTAGCGAACACCAAAAGCATTGAGCCTTACCAGTGGTAAAGGAGATCGCCCTTCTAGAATTCGCTACATCCATCGGTAAAATTCCATAATCGTCGACCGTCTACGACTTCAAATATATTTTCGGTTTACCAGAAAGCCGAGGCCTTAATACACATCATACACAATGTCGTCGCACGATTACTATAGCCAACAACAACCTTCGTATCCTCAACAATCACTTCAACAGCCGCCTCAATACCAGCAAGGCTATGGTCAGCCGCAACAAGGCTACTATCCTCCTGTACGTCGCTTTTCCGCTCATAAATTATCAAAATCAGATCATCGATGCTAATGGTCTCTGCGAAAATAGGATCAAGGTGGAATGAACTACCAACAACAGCCACAAGGACATTATCAGGATGATCGGGGTCGTCACGACGGCGGTGGTGGTGGTGGTGCTGCCGGTGGATGTCTCGCTGGACTGTATGTTCCTACCGAACCCAATCCGATTTGCCGCTAGAGAATAACCTTTTCGCTAATGCAATCTTGATATAGTTGCTGCGGTCTCTGCGCATGCTGTGCCTGCGAAGCATTCTGCGAATTATTAGAGTGCTGTTTCATCTGCTGTTAAAAGCGTCGTCCGGCCCATTTCTTTATCGTGGAATTCCAGCCATTGAACCGAGAAAACCCCCCTCGGAATTATTTTAATCACCAGTACATAACCTTCAGCAGGCGCATTGAGGGGGATCCTTTTGTTCTTCCGATAAAAACATCTTGAAGGCCGGAACTTTTCCTACTGCTCGCTTCGGACGTACCACTCAATCGATACGGTTCCATCATACCGCGCAACTCTTTGGTCTCCTTGTTTTCTCTTTTTTTTCTTTCTTTCGATTCTCTCTCCCAATTAACCCATGAAATCTCTCTTTTAGATTACTTGCTCCTTTATCTCAGTTTTTTCTTTTTTGTCATATGAGTGCTTGCTTCAACTGTGGTTCCATTCCGCTATGTTTGGCGTAACGGCCCTTTTTTTTTTTTTTTTGGGCAACAGAGTTATATAAAAGACCCAAGCTCTACGGAAAATATTTATTTCCAAAAGATTTACCATTCTAGGATTCGCAGATGATTATACCAAGCGTGACTAGTAAACTGTAGATACCAGTCTACCCCTCGTAGAAACTTGATAACGTTATAACGGGATTGGTTCCGTGACACCACGCAAGACGGTAGGCTTCTTGTATCGTGCAATTGTGCGACCTTAGCTAGCAATGATCCTTATGTAGATGTTAAAATTTGCCCCTTCCGATATCGTAAATTCGAACGCTGGGACGGTCTTGAATTATCCGCGTATAGAGGAATGCGTGACATTTGATTACAGAATCCCAGATCAGTACCTCAATAGAAAAAACTCGAGGGAAGGAGAGAATATGAGTATCTCTCTCTCAATTGAGCCTATGATAGGAAGCTTCCGGCCGTCCTACTCGCTGCGCCGCATTTTTCCTTGTTTGATTGTATTCTTCTAACAGGCGCCTGTGTTGGAATTCATCAAGAACGTGATAACGTCAAGCTGTGATACCATCAACGTGGATACCCCCCAGATTCATCTAGCGTATAGCATCCACTACATCTCCTGCTTAATGACTAAAGTACCCATGTATCCTCTCCACCCTCTGCTCCAATTTTATCCATCCCAAAGACTTCATTAGCAACTTGCAAAGATGGATCTCACAGCGCCCCGATGGCATCCAACAAAGTATTACCATCATCTGATAACAAGCTACCTTTCCAAAGCCAAGGAGAAGCATAGACCACTCACGCCGATAACGGTATGCACGCCCTTCTTTCTCGAAGATCTTGTGAGCTCTACACGGACTGTGGAGACGGATTTTATGCTTTACAAGAAAGATTTGAGGAGCCATCAGTTGGTTATCATGCCCGTCAAGGTGCAGGCTGGAAAGAAAGAGGGTCAGACCCCCGGTATCTCGATGGCGAAGGACGAGGTATGGAAGGGGAAGTGGACGCTTTATATTGTCATCCGCGGAGAAACGAAGTTATCACGCTTCCCCGCAGGCGCAAAGAACGACAACCTGGTCATGCTGATAATTGGAGACCGGAACATCGACTGCGAAAATGAAATACTTCAAATGTTCTACCGGAAAGGGAAACACCGTTTACAGATCGGGTGCCCTGCCTACGGATATCATCTAGGTAATGCGGACGAGATACGGAATAAGTATCCCCCACCAAACTGTATGAAATATGCCGACTGGGTTATGAAAGGGGATGAAAGGGATGAATGGATGAACGCATGGAATGTCATCGGAGTTGCTGAAGCTGTTTTGCGAGATACTACAAAGACAAAACTCGAGGTTTTAGAAATGGAAGGGGAGGTAGTGAGTCTTGAAGTTCCTGCTGGGATAGTTTGAGACTTTCATACACTCTCCGGACGACTTTTGTGTTGGTATGTTGGGAATTCGGAATCCCATGCATCATGCATCAGTCCCCAAAAAGAGCGACGGCTTAGTAACTAACTCTATGTGGGTCTCTGCAGTTCCGTTTGTCAAGGGAAGGGAGAAGGGTTCTCGCGGAAGTCTTGTCTGATATCATATCTCGCAGCTATCGTACTAACAACCTCAGCCGGGACGGGACCTGTTGATGATAACATTGCATGTCATTCCCCATTCCACAACTTGTACCCTTCGTCCACCGCGATATCGTGGTCTGCGTCCATAGCAAGATCAAAAAGCTCGCCCAATAGGTGACGGAAAGGATCTCAGCGAAGAAAACAGGCAGGTGATAAGGTTTGACATGTACCTAGCTAACTCACAGCTGTCCCCAGACCGCTTCGCGGAGAATACATTTGATCAGTTGGCCATTCATTCCAATTGAAATCGAGGCTGTGCCACCCCGGACGACAAACCACTTCTTCCCGAAAAAAAAAAAAAAGTGAGGAAAGGCTGTTCTTTGTATCCCATAATATCGTCCTTCTGCGCATGAGTGGGTTAGCTGCGATTATTTCTATAGGTTGGACCGTGCTTGCATTGCTCATTGCTGTCTGGAGGTGGGATCCACATTTCCTGTCCTGTCTTGCGAGCTTGGGATGGAACCTTAAAATTGCTTGTTTGGTCTGGTTGGATGGGATAAAAATGACGAACGGCTTGCGACCTGCCTTTGGGGCTTGCTTACCTGGGGAAGGGCGAAAAGGGCCGGCGATTTGGACGCTGGGTTTATATAGGCGAGAAATCCCTCTGCGAACGGGAGAGTCAGAGCTTGGCTTGATTTGATCCTCCTCACCATCTTCATCTGCATCATATCATCATCATAGCATTCACACTTTTGACGACAGGAAATTAATTTGCGGCGGATAGCTCGGTTACAAATTTATTTATTTCATATCTGGTTATCTTTTGCTTGCTATCTTCGTCTGCAAAACAACTTTGGTAGCTACACCACTGCTGCTGGAGCTGTCTCAGCCCTCACCCAAATACCGCGACCTCTCACAAATCACAACTGATCGAAGAACAGCTTGTTCAAGCTGGAATCTACGAAACTGGCGAACTACTTTGAAATCACGGTGCTAGACGATGGCACGCCAGCACTAACATCAGCGCCTTAACATACCATTACTCTTGCGACAAAAAGAAAATATCCCGAATACCACTTCTATCTATACGGCTGTCGAGTCGAACGTCGCTCGAACATCTGCAAAGGTAATCATCTGTCGCGTTATGCAGGCGATGTTGAAAGTGTGGCTAACAAAAAAGGTAGAAATCTGTTAGATATAAAGTGCTAGCTGTAACGAGATAGATATCCGTGGTCGGATATACTTGGTTATCAATCTATCCTCAACGGTTCATTTCCAGCCGGAGATGAAGGAAGCCCACGGGTCATTGCTCCCAGCCGCTGGACTCTCTCCCTAGACAGACCATCATCCGTCGCGAGCGCCTATTTCCTATCCATCTATCTACTACTTCTCTGCCGGGGTAACCTCTCGCGACAGCCCGGACTATCACTTACTCTCACCTCCCACCTTTCGCCGACAATATCACAAATACTTCTGAATACTTTGAAGATCTCTATAAATATCTCGAGTAATATTCTGCCCAAAATGCCAATCGATCAGATTCAGTTACTGGTTAAGGCCGGTGCTGGAGGATCTGAGTGTACAGATAAGGTACTCGAGATGTTGATGTCGAAGGAAGGGGTTACCTTGGCGATGCTCATCGCCTTGGTCATGGTTTGGACGTTTCGGGTTATCTGGCGAGCCTGTGATTAGGCGGTTGGATCGACTTAGAGACGCTCATGTGGAGCGTATACAGGGTATGTTATCCTACCACCTCCCAGGCAAAGCCGAGTGAGGCTTTGACTAACATATATGGTGGCTCCAGGGACGATGAGATGAAGTAACGAATCTTCTTCACGTTTTATGCTTATGAAGCTGGGAACGAGTGGGGTTTGTTTCTCTGCTGAAAGATGTAGAAAAACATTACGCATAGCTATAGGAAGTGTGTGGTTTGAATCTCCACTCTTTACCTGCCTTTCTTTCTTTCTTTCTTCACGAGGTGTCTTTAGAGCGTGCGTCAACAAAGAACTATACTGCTGGTAGATTCCATAAAGAGAGTCATTCTAATATTATATGTTCTCGCCAAAGACAATGAAAAGGCAATTAAATTGAAGTGTGTGTTACTCCCGTGCTATTTCCTGAAGTGAATTGTAAACAGGCATACTAGTCGGTAGGGGTGCGCACCTCATTGAGCCAAGAGATGTACTTTCTGACGTGATGACACCGAGGCTTGAACCACTTTGTAGTAAGGGTTCCCTGTACTACTCTCAACGGACAGGTACCTCTTTATACGAAAGTTACATGTCAGTCTTACTTGAAGCCGTGGTAGCCTCGAATCCTCTGCGTCGTCGCTGTTTACTCAGCTCCAGCCTAGAGCTATAGTGTAGATGCAGACCCGCTCAGTATAGTACAGTATCTCGTCTCGATTGAAGGGTAAAGATGCAGGCCTATCATGAGACCTCCAAGTGATCGAAATGTACCACTTATAGCCAGTAGAGGTACTGTTGGCCTTCCAGAACCGATTCTGATGCCCGAGCTCGGGTCGTTGTTTGTGGTCAGACGAGTTCCCCGCATTGTTGGATTTTCTGGTAGACTCACGTGACGTAGGGCTAAACCGCAATTTCTTGGCACCCGCCCATTTGCCCCACAGCCGTTTGCCAGAACCTCCATTACCTCACCCGCTCTCCTCTTTCTCTCAACCTCACACACATACTCTCATCAACCAACCAACCTCATCAAGTCATCACTGTACGTTCTCCCTCTATAATCACCATTGTCTTCCGTCTTGGATAGCATACTAATTGTTCTGTCTGTGGCTTAGCTACCGACAAGATGAGAGCAAAGTGGAGAAAGAAGCGCGTTCGCAGATTAAAGCGTAAGAGAAGAAAGACCAGAGCCCGCTCGTAAGTAACCCATCTACATTCCCTGGTTATCCAAAGTAAAGGACCAATCTAACGTTTGGTGATTAGCAAATAAACGTCTCGCTCTCTCGGTCATGCCTCCTTGCCTTTGATTGCCGATACCGAATGATCCAAAGTCCTCTCTCTCGAGTTACCCAACAATGCAAAACTTAAAGAATATCAACTCATAAAGCTACCGAACAACTTCGAAGCCTTTTGGAATGACTCAAAGATTTCAACTTCGAGGTTGCATAGAGGGGGATCTGGTAATACATCATCATTCGATTACCGACAATTCACAATGATTTCAACAGCTTGAAGCAACCTTTTACCACACGAACGATCAATGGCACTGGGTGATTTTAGCGGTGGGATTCACAGACCCTACAGGGCGACTAGGGATGAACTAGGAGAACGTTGATGTTTCTTTTTCTGGAAAATAAAAACAATACACATTTCTTTTTTTCTTATATCTTTAACGTCCCTATTTTATGATCACTCGGAACTTTTATTATAACTTTCCCTTTTTCCTTTAATGAGAACCAAAATGAAACTTGCGAGATGGAAATGAGAGAGGGAGATGAGGACGAAAAGACGGTTTTTATTTACCGGAGGGGGGGATGGACGTTTATTTTTATGATCGATGGCTGTACTCTTAATGAACAGAACGAAGAAAAAAATTGCTTTAAAAAATTGTGTGCCTTCTTGCTTCCTTTCCTTGGTTTCCTTACCAGATTGGTCGATTCGCTATGATGCTTGCAGTGCACTTAAGTATTTGCTTTCTTGCTTGACTGACTGTTTATTCGACTGCTCTCGCTCTTCAATCCGGTGTGATATGTCTCTGCGTCGTGCTTAAGCTTAGCTGTTTTACTAGGGGATGAGAGAATGCCATGCGACTAGGTTGCTTTCTTTCTGATACACTCTCCAATAGACGGCTTGTGTAAACGTGACATCAAGTTTTCCCAACGAAAAACTTGAATTTTTTATATTGGCTGTGCTCTTTTCACCGCGATGAATTTTCGCGGTGGTGGAGGGTTTGGCATGTGCCCTTGATGTCTGTGATCGGGTGACCGCATACCACATCCTGCAGGTCCCCCTCGCCACTGTTCCAAACCTCAAACCTCACCTCGAGGTAACCGGGTTCAACTTTTTTTATTGTAATCGTAAGGAGTAGACAAAAACCCAAAAGTACATGCATCATTATTAAATCCCCAACGGGGTGGTCTTTGGAAGGCTCGTGATCCAATGATCGGGGTATCAGCAGGGACATCCGCAGTTCTGGCGGGACGTCCGTGGTCGGGTTGGTTGGTTGAGGGGTGTTTTCTCACTATCTTATCGAGATGGGGCACAAACACCACCACTCAGTGAACAGGAATCGGAACTAATGCCACTTGACATCGCTGACATCCCCCAGCAGTTTTTTCTTTCTTTTCTCCGTTCTAAATATTATTCCGATAGGACATGGGGAAGTGTCTTTTGTTTTGCTTTCTCACAGCGGCCAGCCTATTGGCTTGTCAAAAAATGGGAAAGAACAAGCAGTAACTAATTTTTTTGTCTAATTTATTTTAATCTTAATTTATATTTTCTGACCACGTTTCTTCTTTATCTGCGGCCTGGATTTCCTTGTGATTCTGATATCATTGTCATCCTTTCACCATTTCACAAAGTTCGAACGTTCCCTCTCTGCAGTACAACAGTTCAGCGCATTAATTTCTCTGGGAACGACTACGTATTCTTGTCCACGGTCCTGCTTCCTTAATTTTAGACATAAAGGGAGGTAAAACACAATATCGACCTGGCTAGCTCTTCTGCTTACACAGACACGCGCTCGAACCTCGAGAAACTAAAGAAAACAATAGATCCTCCTTTCATAAAGGGCTATTGCGCGACTCGTTTCCGTTCACACAGGATCCGTTCCTCCTCATCCTGCTCCTCCTCCGTTCAACTCCGATATCTCCATTTCAAAAAACCTTACCTCCATCCGCCGCGGGTCGCTGTCGCATCCTTTTTCGTCATTGAACCTTTTCTTTGTCTTGAAACGGGAGGGCACAAGCATTTTAGCGAGCTTGAGCAACTACTCGAATTCCGAGAAAAAGCCAAGCTTTTATAGCAACGGAACAACTGGCGGCGCGGGTTTACATTATTTTATTTTTTAATTTTATCTTGTTTCTGAGAGGTGGAGGTCGTATTTTGATACGAAAAGCGCCGGAAAAGGATTGGGGAAGTAAAGAAGTGACTGAAAAAAGGAGAATAGAGCGGATGGTGCGACCTTATAATATTATTAATCAAGAGTATAGACACCAGCTCTTTCGATAGAAGGCTACATTTTTTCAATTGCTAGTCAAATCCGAGAGCTGCCCAAAACTCCGACTCTCTATTGGTAGCCACTTTACCTACCTCTTCCAAAAAATCTACATTTGAAAAACAAAAAAAAAAAGCCCATGCAAAGATGGCATGGAAACGACGGTTATACCTATCTCTAGCTCTGGCACGGCTATACTTCGCGCTCACGCCGTCCTACATCCACCCGGACGAACACTTCCAAGGCCCCGAAGTGGTAGCAGGGGAGCACTTCGGCTGGAAAGTCACCAAGACATGGGAGTTTACAGCTGAGAAACCGATACGGAGCTATGTGCCGCTTCTGGCGGTATATGCGATGCCAATGACGTTGTTACAATGGATCGCAAACGGGGATCCGAGTCCTACGATGTTGTTCTATGCGGTGAGGCTGCTGTTTTATTTCTTTTCGATGGTTTATGGTACGTCATTCGGATCTGGTTTGGATGAGTAATCTTTTGCGGTAGCTAATTGGAGTTTTTTTTTTATACAGAGGACTGGGCTTTACTGGAGCTGGGTTCTGCGACGATGCCTAATGGAGGATTGTTGCTTACAGCCAGCTCGTGGGTGACATGGAGTATCCAAACACGATCGTTCTCGAATTCAGTAGAGACGGTGGTGCTACTTTGGAGCTTGGTGTTTTTGAAGAGAATCGTGGAGGCCAAGGTATTCTTTTTTTTTTTTACCAAATCCGTCTAAAAACTTCTGGGTTTGGAGATAGTTGGTCACTAACGAGATGTGAATCATGTGGAATAGGCACCATCGATAAGAAACTGCATCGTTCTCTCCTTCTTTGTCGTCTTTGGAACTTTTAACAGAATCACATTCCCGGCGTTTTTGATATTACCTGGTATCTCACTGATCAAGCATTTCCTCACATAGTATGTATGACCCATCAACTCCCTCAACATTTACCAATCATATCCTCGTAAATCCTAACAAACATCATCTGAAAATATATAGTCCATCCTCGTTTTTGGCATTCACGCTCCCATCGATTCTGCTCGCCGCATCATTTATAGTGCTGGACACACATATATACACCCAGCTCCCCATCGCAGAATTGCGTCCATCGGACCTCATCATCACACCACTAAACAACATTGCATACAATTCACAGACCGAGAATCTGGCGCAACATGGGTTACATCCTTTATATACGCACATCGCTGTCAATTTACCACAGTTACTGGGACCAGCTATAATCCCGCTCATCTTCAGCATCATAAACCGGGGTAACGGTAATAAGGATGAAGAGGAGCTGGTAAGAGTCGGAGCGAGAGGCGTGGTGAATAATAAGAAGGCGTTGTGGAGTTATATCCCGTTACAGTCCGCTGTATCTGGAATACTGGTTTTATCGGGGATAAGGCATCAAGAAGCTCGTTTTCTTATCCCCGTCGTTCCGTTACTGCTATCTTCGATATCATTACCGAAGGAGACGGTGTGGAGGAGACGGTGGATGGGGGCTTGGGCGGTATTCAATATCATATTTGGGACTCTGATGGGTGTTTACCATCAAGGTGGGGTCGTCCCCGCGCAACTTTGGATAGCGGGCCAAACCAACGTGGAGAGGGTTGTTTGGTGGAAGACGTATAAACCGCCTACATGGCTGTTAGGGAGCGGTGGGAGGGATATTCAAACGGTGGATTTGATGGGTGGGAATATAAAGCGGGTTATGGAAGAGGTCGAGGGGATCGAGAAGAGGAAATGTGGGAAGAAGGGGTTATTAGTTGTTCCCGGGAGTGCCAGGGGTTTAGAGGAGCTGGTGGAGAGTGGAAGGGTAAAGAGAGTCTGGGGGTATAGGAAACACTTGAACCTCGACGATATGGACTTTGGAGATGATGGGGTCGCTGAGACGCTTCGGAGAGTGGTGGGGAAGAGGGGGATTGTGGTTTATGAGGTTGTGAAGCCTGGCTGTGAGAGCCCGCCTGAGGAGCAGAAGCCAAAGGTGAAGAAGCAAAATACACGGAAGGGGAAGACAGAGCTGTGAGGTGTTTTACTCATGACCCGCATATCTTCTTTCTCAGAATATATGTAGTTTCCGGATGGCGGAAGCAATGTCGCATTTCCCGATATCTCCTTGCATAATCTCCTCCTTGCTTTGTTGTCGCGGCTTTCGGCGAGCGTTTTTCATGTCAATGTCTCTACTTTTCTGCTCTTTTGTTAAAATTCCTTGGGGTTTCCGTGACACGTGGACGCCCTTTCTTATTTCTTTTCTTCTTCGCTCCATTTCATCGAATTCGTGATTGTCGATTTTGATTTTGATTTAGGTTTGATATCACTCTTCCCCTTGCTTCCGTATCTTATTCCTTCCCCCCCTCATTTGGCTGGCTTGTTCTTTTGCGCAATCAATCGGTCGTCCGGTCACCAACCCTTCGGTAAGGCATGTGAAGTGCCCTTTCCCGCACATACACGTATCCGTCCAGCTAGGCAGAACACTTTTGGAAAGTATTTTTTATTTTATTGGCAATTTTCTCGGGGGCGGGATGGATGGCATGGAATTCTGGAGTACATAACGTCACATACATTTTGCATGTAGCCTATCAATTATTGCATTCGGTCGGTTCTCTTTGGACGGTGTTAGTGGCGCTTTCTTTTTTTTCTCTCGTTTTTCATGTAATACTTGTTATATATAAACGATATTTTTGATATCTAACGATGATGAGCTAGCTAGAATGGTATAGTCACTCGATAATCGATTCGTTCGGTGAAATGTTGATCCATTGGGAANTATCGACTTGTCGAAAGGGTTGCTATTGCTATCAACGTCGATACAATTGATACGATCCGCCTTCGTCGGTGTCGACTTGCAATGTCTAGAATTCCGATTGCATCGAATCAGCATGCACGGTGAATATGTGGAAAGTCTTTGAGACCAGTCAACCAGGATGTTTTCATGTACACTCTAGTGATTCTGTAGCTAAAGGCAGGGCTAGGCATTCATTACACGGCAATTCAGCTATCGCTAGGGTATATATTTGGGTTCCGTATATATCTAGCACCAGCCACTTTTTTGCAATATAAAAGACATGCCAGTATATATGTCACAGAGGAGCATGCGATAGCGTTATCTGCAGTAAAATATCGGCAAACTCTGTGAGACAACGGCTGGTGATTATAAATTCTAGACTGATAAGGGAAAGCTTGTCATATTATTTTAGAGTTCTAGGCTAGCTGCGAATTCTAGGCTAGCTTCGAATTCTTTTGGATAGCTAGGATGGTCGGCGAGGACTAAACCTAGCTCGACGCCACGAATCGGAAGAACTATAGCCATTCGCCCGCCTTCGAGTCTTAATCGAGCCCATGAGGCGTTACGAGGCTGCGATTTGTGGCCTGAGTGAGGAGGATGATTGATTACGTTGTATTAGTAATATGCAATATGGGAGATGTATTTGGATATGAGAAGGGTATCATTGTACATCGATCGGGAGCTTTATTGGATTAGAGATCTCGTATTGAAGCCAGCCTCCTTTCAATTCTTATTAAACACAAGTTATTTACTAAAGCATGTACATACTACGCATAGTACGTATGGGTTGCTTTTTTTAGTCTCAAGATCTAAATGGTGAAGCATCCCGGTTTACTGAGTGAGATCTTTCCCAGGAGATAGACTCCGGGAAGGTTTGAAGACTTGGGGGTGAAGAGATACCTCCCGGGGATTTCAATGCCATCATGAAACTAAAAAATTTGGAGTTTGTTTTCGATGTATTTGTTGGAGCTTCTCAAACCTTCAGCCTCCGCTAAGTAATATATTTTGGGACCCTGTTAGCCGGGGCATCCTTCCTTGGATTGTAATATATATGCATATTATGCTAGTTAGTGGGTGGTTTTCAGCTCTTTGACGACGAATAATCTTTGAACATGTTGTATAAAAAGAGGCGGGGTATTTTTCAAACTTGTAAACTGTTGGGGGAAAGAAAGCTCGGTATTTTCCTAGCTTTGTTTTTTTTCGGAGAAAAGAATATGTGAATTGAATATCCGATAGCAGAGACGGGTTACAACAGGTGGTGGGTTTTGTTGTTGTGCTTTGTGGTATATTCCGCGATAATGAGGTGGAATGATTGATGCCTGGAGCATGAACTGTCACAAGTATAATTTTCTTTCTGACAGATTCAAAACCGCGTATTGATTACCTGTTGGCTGAGCACAGCCCGAAGAAGTCCGATTCAGATGCTGCAGCAGCTTGATTACCTTGCGGCCTGTTCTTCTTCTACATACTTCTTCTGCTTCTTTTGTTGCTGCAATGCATATGGCCCACTAAGAAAGCATGACCAGCGACGGACGTCAGGAATACTCTTTTGGATAGGACGAGTAAGGTGAAATTACCAGTTCAGAAGCAGATCACATCACCTCACCTCGCGCATGCTCTGATAATAAGTGGAAGACGTCATGCAGGCCACTCCCGTGAGAGAAACGCCTGTCTCGTTTAACATCAGATCTCTCTTTGATCCCTGTGTGGTTGTTTTTCTATTCTTTCGCAAGGCTGGCGTTTTTTTTTATTTTAATCTTTTCCTTTCTTTTCCTTTCGATTCTGTGGTTTTTTTTTTGACTTTGACTTTGATAGCGGTTTGACATTCCACGCGACGCCCTGTTCTTGGTGATTGATTTGTCTGAGATTAAAATTCGACCACTCATTCCCCAATTGGGCCCGTCCCAATCGGTCCAGGGTTTGATGTTTGTTGGGCGAGAAGCGTTCGAAGCGAGATCGAGATCGGGATGGCCGGGGAAGCTGGGAAAGAACAAAAAGAAAATGGACTAAAAAAAAACTGCTGGGAAACATTATCAATTGGGTGGAGTGGAGAGAAGACGAGGAAACAAGGGTTATGCTCGTCTGTGAGATTTCATTGCAGAACCCAGAACGTTCAGGATCACGAATTGCCGGTCACTGCGTGTTGGTTGGAGGTTGGATCGGTTGGGTTTTCGTCTCCTTTCTCCGAGCAGGGTCGGGTCAGCAGCGGGGGTCGTTACACAAAGACTTTTATGTATTGGCAAAAATTGAAACACGGCCTAGTTAAACTCTGTTAGTCTCCACTTCAATCGTGCATCGCCATTTTGCATTGACGATTGGCCGTCCATATTTCGTGGGCTGGAGTTGGGCAAGACCAGGACATCGCACAATGAATGACAGCTGCAACTGTTAGATCTTATCACGAAAAAGTTTAAACGGAATCCAAAAAATAAAAAATAGAAAAAGGTCTCATATTGTTCAATCAAAAATCATGGAGACTCGAGTCAAGTGAAACGGAAGTTTATGATGACCGGGCCTTACGGGGTGATATTCTGGGTGCACCGCAGATCTCGATCGTTGGGTCAGCCCGCTGCAAGCCTCAGGGAAGGAAAATAAAAAAGGCCGGCCAGAAGATACAAAATTAGCGTACGTCCGCAGCTTGTATCAATTCGCACGGCCTTAAATTTTAATATCTGACAACGAGGCGCTCGTGGGCGTTTCTGGCCTTAACGTCTCACCTTGCCGACCAAGTTCTTAGCAAAAGCAAACGGCCGGCTATGATGACCGGAGTGATTGATTGTCCACCCCACCTGTGGAAAGAGGATATGTCGGACCACTTTTCTGGGGGGAGCTAACTCAGGGAAATATTTTCCATGGGAGTTTTCAGTGGCCGCAAAGCTGACAGATTTTTCCCTTAATTTCAAGTGGAAGGCGACGACAGAAGA
The DNA here is from genome assembly GCA_036971165.1 of Arthrobotrys iridis. Taxonomy (NCBI): domain Eukaryota; kingdom Fungi; phylum Ascomycota; class Orbiliomycetes; order Orbiliales; family Orbiliaceae; genus Arthrobotrys; species Arthrobotrys iridis. The sequence continues at coordinate 3,304,194 of JAJTTS010000003.1, forward strand.
ACCTAACCTATGAAGTGAAAACCCCCTGAAGGGGTTTCGTGGGGAAGTCCTATCATGTCTCAGCGAATAAAGTGAGCCCAGGCGAAGGAGGAAAAAAAAACCACGTTTTCCATGGGACTGGTTCGTTTCGATTGCAGGTTCTGATCTAATTTCGCTTAACGACAGGGTGGATAACATCCATGTCCACTTCTTGTATCGCCAGCCAGCCGATGGTGCCAATTGAAGGCCAAAGTCAGACTTTTCTGGATAATTGGAGGGACGACGGTGCTAGGCGGGAGCTGAAGAGAGGGGTAGACGGTTCGAGTTGGTATATTTGGGCACTCTGTACAATTGTGTGACATTCGTGATATTGCACGTCTTATGAGCAGTCTGTTTGGTGTCTCTCATGCTATCTCGCTCCCCGTATGCAATCTTGAGGAACAATAATGATGACAGGAGACAGAAGGGTACTTGAGGTCATATGTCTTTACATATTGCGGGTTTCGGCAGTCGTCCTGGCCTCAGATCGGCGCTGAAGCTAGAGCGATATGGATTTCTGGGTGCGAACGGAAAATTTGTAAGAGCGAGAGGGGCGCTGCACTCATCAGGGTGAAATATCGACTCTGTGATCAAGTGACATGATCCGGTATGTTGGTTACTGTCGCCGCGCCAAATTACATTGGGCATCTGAGATTGATAATGAAAAGGAAATCAACAGGCTAGGGGAATTGACTTGCTTACAGATAACGCCGCCGTCCTTTTGCAATTCTCGATTTCGATATTCGCAACATGTTCTGCGAGGAATCTCATGCATGATTCGTGAAGTATCGTCATTTTTTTACTTTTAATTTTTTTTGGCTGAGGTAGCAGCCGTCCTTCCCATGCTCTCTGACAGCAGTCGGGAAGAGTCCACCCAGTACTTGGTAGACTAAAAGGTAGGAACTTCCGTGCCTTGCAGTTGGAAGTGCCGCAGATTAGCCCCTCCAAGCTTGACCCGGGCTGTAGGTGTGGGTGGGTGGGTCATGTCCCAAGCTCGCACGGTGTCTGCAGAAACCGCGGCCCCGACCAATGATGCATCACGGACGTGAGGTCCCCCTGCAGTCTAGCCGTGAGAGGAATCGTTATAGCCGTCGAGTTATTACACAAGACTGGACCGCGGGAGAGAGAGACATTTTGGGCCTTGCATGGGGGCATCCCACTATCGAATTGGTCCACAGCGATGCCTGTGGACCTTCCCGGGACGACGAACTGAACGGACACAAAGAAGGATGCAGTAGAGCACGGTACCTAGATAACGAGAGGTCTTGAGAGGCGCGCTCCTCGAGTTGATTCCAATGACGCGGGAGCAATTTCACTTACCTGAAGTGCAGCGACAAGGCAAGTCCCTTCGTCGTCGCAGAGTGTGCTATTTTCTGCACCACCGGCCTTAACCACTCTTTTTCTTTCTTTTCCCTTGCTTGCATTCCCACCGGCATCTCTTGACCCTCTTAATATTCCTATTCCTCTCTTTTCTCTTGGTTTTCTGCAGTGCCTGTGCGGATATCCCGTGCAATGCTGGTAGACTGACCGTCCTATCGTTTAATTCTTTGTTCGCCAACCTTCCGTCATTCCTTAGATAGCACCGATATCTCGATCATTCACATTTTGAAGTTGAAGTTGCATTTTTTCCCCCATCATTGCCAGTCGAGAAACAGCAGAGTACACATTTGGGCAGCAGGCAGCAGATTCACCACACGGCCAACACAACTTGCCCGCTGGATATATCACCTCCTCGACATCACGGACCATTATCGCCTCTCTCTATCAGGACCCTTAATGCATTGACTGACCCGATTCTGTAGCAATTAGCCCTTTGCTTGTGAGTGCCGTTCTCCACGCTGGCGCTCTTTGTCGTCGTGTATGCCAATTTTAGTTTGATATATCAGCTTCATGGCCTGCTAACTTGGTATTCGCCTCTCCTAGGTCTCGCTCCCCTTTCGCGCCGTTATTTCATTTTTCTGTTCTTGTTACTTCTTATGATGACCACCACTACGCATTGAAATATATAATATTACCACTCTTATACGCACACTTGCAATTTTATCGGCCAGCGATTATACCTTTCCTGTCGAGTTCAATTTTGCGACTGTCAGTCTCACTCTCCTTTACGACCAGGACCAAGGACATTACTCAAACTGCGATTTGGATACATCGTTCTCTTTCCAACTATTTTATACCATCATTCTTTTGCACAGGCCACCGACGAACGGGATCTAGCGACCTAGAATATATATATACACACATTTAGGTCACAATGAGGGCCACTAGTTGGCTTCGGGTTGGCGTTGCGCTGTGCTCGCTGCTGCCAGTTATATCAGGTTACGCCATTCGAGACACTAAGGCCGTTGTTGTTGAGCGAGGATTCATCGTCACATATATTTCCGACAAGGATGCCCTAGCGTCACGGCTGAGCAAACGGCAACAGGAAGGGCAGGATACGACGGACCGGCCGTCGAGAACATCAGCTGCGAGGTCTACACTCTCGACGTCTTCAAGAAGGGATGCAACGACGTCGAGAAATCAAGAAAACCAGCCGGAACCAACGAGCCAAGCCCCAAGCACTGACGAAGCGACACGGACAGAGCTTGCTCCTACAGTTACGGATGGAAATAACGCCGCTCATACGAGCGTGGTTCCTGATAAAAATGGATTGCCGTACACACCACCTCTAACACCGGCTTTTGCCTTCGCTGGATTCCTGCTCTTGGTTGCTGGCATACCGTATACCTTGGCCGGAGTTAGACACAAGCAGTGAGTCGATAAAAAGGCCGGACCTGAAAGTTTCTGTGATGCTAATATAGTATTTGGTAGAATTCACATTTTCCTGAGTACCTGCCTGCTGGCGAGTTTGGGCGTTTCAGTACTGATAATATACGTAATGAACCCGCCGGCCTCCAATGGACAGCAGGGAGGATATGTGGCCGCTGCTGCTATCACTGGGTTGATATTCGGTGGCCTAGCTGTCATCTTCCCAGAAGTCACCGAGGTTTTAGCATGCTTGTTGGGTGGATTCTGCCTGGCTCAGTGGTGTATGTGATCCTCTATCTTAATACCATGCAACTTGCTAATATGGTGCTGTAAATAGTCCTCGTTTTGAAGGCAGGCGGCCTTGTTCAGGGTGGATATGAAAAAATCATCTTCATCCTGTGTTTCAGCATCGGTTTATTCTGCCTCGCTCTCCACCACAAGACCCGGCCATACGGCATGATATTTTCAATCGCATTCTCTGGAGCAACTTGTACCGTGCTTGGAATCGACTTTTTCTCCCGAGCAGGGTTGAAGGAATTTTGGTTGTACATCTGGGGTATGAGACAAGGATATAGATATATTCCGTTATATCATCGGAGATATTTTTTTACTAACGGGCTGATAGGGTTGAACGATAATATCTTTCCCCTCGAAACCTCAACCTTCCCGTTAACTCGAGGAATCAGAGTCGAGATCGCTGCCATCGTTGTCATCACTTGTTTTGGGATAATATCCCAGATGAAACTTTGTACGTCTCATAAAATTTCATCTCGGTCTCGTGTATCATGCTAACACCTCCATTAGGGCAAGTCATCAAACAGAAGCGTGAAGAACGTGAGGAGGCCCGGAAACAACGTCAAGCTGATCTTGAGGCTATGGAAGCCGAAAATGGCCGTCGGGTTGAGGAAGCCGCCCAACGGGATCGGGATGCATGGGAGAAACAGTATGGCGACAAATCACACACCACGACTACACTCGTTCCTGAAGACCCCGCCACCCCGAAAGCTAGTGCCGAATTGAGGCAGAAGCATCTTAGCAGGGACTCTGGATTGGCACAAAGCTCTAAGAATTCGACCGATGGTAGCAGTTCGAAGAATGTTGTTACTGACAACATTGAAATGGTCGGATTACAGAAGGTCGCTGAAGGACAAGAGACTGCGACAGAGACTGTCAATGGAAACGAAGGCCAGACACCAGTAACAACCCACATTCAAGAAGGAGGGGCCTCTGCACAACCCGTTCAACCACAAGCTGAAGCTGCACCAGTCGAAGTCCCTACTCCCGTACCAGAGCCGAAATACTTTGCTCCTGCTGTTGTGATCCGAGAGAAAGGTGATGTCGAAGAGCCAAACGCCTCGGGGTCTTCTGCAAATAATGGCGTTGCCGGACTCACCACTGTCCACACTGTAATAATTGACCCGAACCAGCAAGACGACGACGACGATGCTTCCTCACTCGCCACATTTGCAGACTCTGTTGCTCATGACAATAGAAAATCCATGGCCATCAGCATTGCTTCGATCCAACCACTTGAAGAAATCCAGGAGATCCCACACGATGATGCGGCATCCTCTGTAGCCGGTGTCCACGATGACGAGGAAGATGAGAGGTCAGAGGATGAGATGCCACTTGTCGGTGACGATACAGGAAGGAGACGATCTATCATTTCCCTTATAGGACAACGTAATTCGTTTTCCTCTAATAAGCGGATGTCAATTGTTTCTTTGGTCAGGAAAGCTTCTCAGCGATCCAATAAGTCTAACAGGCCGCTATCAGCGCAGTCACAGGCCATAGTGTCGCCACAATCGCCTGTTGAAGGTGCTCAGGAGGAGAAGAAGGATTCGACACCAACATCCCCAGTTGAATCCGTCAAGGCTACGTCGAGACGACAGTCTTTGGCTCCCCTATCAGGAGTTACTCCTGAAGCTACCAGCGAGAACGGGGTCACCGAGAAGGCCACGGACGAGAAAACTGTTTCTCGAAGAACATCCGTAGTGGGTTCCGTCAAACAGGAGGAAGCTGCTGCTTCTGGATCGCCAGCAAAGGAGACAACCAGCCAGCCCAAGTCCCGTAAGGAAGCCAAAGCTCCGGCTGTCGGGCCACCAGCTCCTCTTCGACATGGAAGCCTTCAAAACATCCACCCACCATCGAAGATCGTCAAGACATACCGAGTCAGCGAATGGGCCAAGCACCTCGATCCTGCAGATGAGCCACAGTACGATGATATGGAACCACTTGAAAGCACTGAGGCTTCCCAAGAGAAGGCTGCTCCCGTCCACGTCATGGAACTCCAAGAAGGCACATCCTCTGCAAAGGTCCCTCCTCCAATTCAAGGCCTGAGCAGGAGCGACACTTATAATTCTTTGCAAGCCGGCATGGTCAGCAGGACCAATACCTTGACCACGATCCGCGAAGCATCTAACTTCGGCTCCATGCAATCACATACAGTCGCTATGCAAGTCCCTACTCACATGTACCAAGCCCAGTCGCCATCATCACCGATGGCTCCCTTGTCTCCACAGATCCCTACTGTCGTTATTGCATCCCCGCCTCCATCCCGCGGTGGCCAACTACCTACGCAAACCTTAATCACCAATCAACCCATCGTGGAATCGCCAACTGAAGATGTTGAAATGAATCTTCCACAGCGAGGCGTTTCACCGACACCCTCTCAACTCCCAGCCATGTACGAGACCCTCCTCACTAAGCGTGAGAGTATGCTCAAAGCCACACCAAACTTCTCCTCCGTTGCCGATAACACCTCCGTCTACGGTCACTCGATCACTCAGCCGCAACCTTCCTTCCAGAATCCCTCTTTACCAAATGCTTCCGCCTCGACGTTAAGCTTGAATCGTCGCTCGACTTCTGGCGGTTCGGTGATCCAACAACAGCGAAGCAGCAGCGGTACAAACTACGCCGCAAGCATGATCGGTAGTGCTGGTCCAAGTAGTCGTATCCCATCGATGGAAATGCAACCTGGTATGATCGCAAACTACAACCCATACGTGGTACCGATCTCGCCGGTTATACCGGCTTCGTCTATGATGCCCAGCATCCCAGTTCCTCAGGGCGCTGTTGAAACCGCACCTCCACAGCCTCCACAGCAGGCACCAGCTGATCGTCGAGAGAACATGCTCAAGGCATGGAGAGAGTCTTTGATGCAGGATCAAGTTATCAGTGCGAGGACACACAACTCGATCCAAGGCCGACGGAATGAGATGATTCAGGAGAACGCGATGCTGAACATGTACGGGAAGCAGAAGGAGATAGAGAAGGTGATGAGGGATAATATGGTTGAGGATAGGTATAGAAATAGGGACATGCACGCCATCCACCGAGAGGCGATGAAGAAGATGCAAGACAAGGCGAAGGGGATATGATGACCCTGGATTGATGACGGTGCTATGATGTGAAATTTTGATATCATGGGGAGGACGGGATGAGGTATTTTTCGTTACGGTATGGTATGGATAGGAGGCAGTTTTACTTTCTCTTGACTTGTTTTCTCTCGTTCTTTGTTTCTTGATGAAGCTTACGCCCTTTAATCTAATATTTTCTTTCAGCTACAAACCCCTCTGCTTTCTGTTTTCAAAACCCCCCACCCTTTCTAAAAGAAGTACACGGCTTTCTTGCTTTACTACCGATCCACAATTTTTTGTTTTGATGTGTTTTTTTACAGGGCTAGTCTCGCATGTCATAGGCGTTTTATTTTTCTATCTGTGGTTTTTTGTTTTCTTTATATACATTCCTTTTGTCGATTGAGCGGGCTTCAGCTCTCGACATGGAAAAAAAAGGGTTTATTCCTCTCCGTCACTCGTTAACTTAGATAAAAGAAAGACTGGTTTTCTGTTCTCTATTACTGCTGCTCACCACGGCTACTCATTATCATTCTTCTCTTCGAATTCTCTTAGCTATTCTTTTTTTGTTTTCATTAGGGCTTCCAGGCTTCTCATTTTTCCCTTTAGCTTGCAATTGCTCTGGATGCTTATGCGAAGGGGTAGCCTGATTCTTTATGCTCCTTCTTCTTTTGAGCTCTTTAATACGTTAATGTTTTCAATACTTTGGTTCAGCGGTGGCGGGTGTGGAAGACATTTCCCCACCTTTATCGCGGGACTCAGAACAATGGAGTTATCTTATCCCTCTTATGCTACTTCACTCCCTCATACTTTAATCAATAGGCATATATATGACTATGCGTAAATATTTATATATATATATATATATCAAAATATCTGAGCCTGATGGATTCCAAGTGTAATCTGCTATAGAATCACCTGCTTGTTCTTATCATATCATAACATTGTAATATCGACGCTTCCGCCACGGAGCTAGAATTGATTATTAATATTTCATCATATTTTATAATTACTTTAGTAACAAAGGCTGCCCTATAGTCTTAATGGTAATTTCGCTTGCCGCCGAACAATGCCGCCATTGATGGCGCGGGAGGATGCTTAATAGTGCGTAAGTATTTGAGTATGCAAGTAATATTGATACCCCGCGGTAGTTATCTCGCCGGTGGTCCGAGGATATTTGGTGACGTTAATTTAGTAAGATTCTGAAAGACCGGCGGTTGGGATATTTCCATTTATCGGCGGAATGACAGATTGAGATACTTGGAGCATTCTATGAAAGGGAAGTGATATAGTAGGTCAATATGGTTGTAATTAGTATGTACAGAGTCTGTTTTTTTGAATAAAAAACTGTATAGTAAGCAGAGCTTCTGAAGCCGTTATCGTTGCTGTTCCCGTTTGCTACAGTGCACAAATGTCTGGCTTTATTTCTTCCTTTTTGTACAATTCCTCCAGGCAATGGATCTGACATGTCGATGGCCAGTTCTTTTTTTGTTTTCGCCGTCTATAGATTCGTGGTTACTCCTAGCCTTCCCGTATCTTTCCAACCCTCATAGTGCTTCTTTCAATGATGTCCCTCTCCGTGTCCGCTCTCATGTCCGTGGCTTTGCGCCGGGAAAAAGGCATACTCGGCGGCACAGTACACGGCGAAGGCTACTGATGCGATGCCGAAGCCCGGGAAGAATCCTCGAAATCGGCTTATTCGGGTAAAAGGTCCGGTGTAGCGCCAGGCTTCACTATAAACATTGCCCAAGCAAAAAAGGGATGGAAACCTCTGATATCAGAAATCTTGGTAACGGAGTAAGAGCAATCGGGGTTGAGGAAGTGGGATCTACCGTCTGGCCCATGGGTCTGGGAGGTTCCGACCAGCGCGGAGGAGGGACTGCGGGTTGAATTTGTCGACCATGATGCTGCGACGATTACCTAGTTAGCGGACCGAATGTATCGATGGAGTACAGGAGAAGACTTACCGGTGCTGATGCAGGCCGATTGAAGAGAGAGAAAGACGGAGAGAACTGTGGAGGTGGAAATGGGAGGGCCGTGATTGGATGTTTCGGACGACGTCGTTTTGGTAGGCAGCGGTGGCGGTGGAGTGGGAGAGCGCTGAGTCAGCAGCGCCTCTGAAACACTTCAACCTCAACCTCCCCAGCTCTCTGTCTCTCCCTCTCAAACATCACAGCACTCCGACCAGAAACATCGCCGACTTCATACTCACGAACAGCATTAGCGACAGACGCCTGCCATCTCATCTACCGATAGGATACACGTACGAGGTTGGTATAACTGGGGAGTGACAGGACCAATCACTTGCACGCTAGTCAAACCGCACGCTCCAACAAGCCAGAGAAAGAGGGAGGCCTGTGATGGCTGCCCTCCTGTGCTAAAACCCCGGCTCCTTCCCTCGTCGACCACCCGATGGATCTATCTATCTCACGACATCCTCAGCTATACATCATATCGAATTCATCTGCATCGCCACTTCTCTCCTTCAATATAACATCGTTCGCCTTGGTTTCCGATCACTCTGCTCGCCATCATGCCGCCTGCTCGAGGCAATGCCTTCGGGCCAACCATGCACACCCCTTCGCCCTTCGGGAACCAACATCTCCTTCACGGTAACCCCCATCATGCCTCTCACCACCTCGCACACCATCAGATGCAACCTCAGCATCAACAGCACCTTCAGCACCAGTCCCACCATCAGCAACACGCCCAGCAGTCTCAGCATCAGCAGGCGTTACAGCAGCAGGTAGCACACGCCCAACATGCCCAACAGCACTCTCAGCAGCACTCTCAACAGTCATTACATTCCCAAGCTGCAACGCAGCAGCAGCAGTCGTTACAACAGCAGGCGGCAGCGGCAGCGGCCACCGCCATAAGAGAGGTTTGGAAGGGGAATCTGGAAGCAGAGATTGCTGTGCTGAGAGATCTGGTTGAGGACTATCCGTACATTGCGATGGACACGGAGTTTCCCGGGATAGTAGCCCGGCCGATTGGTGGCTTCCGTAGCAAGGCAGACTATCATTATCAGACGCTCCGTTGTAATGTGGACATGCTCAAGATAATACAGTTGGGGATCACATTCTACGATGAAAACGGGAAAACGCCGGAACCCGTGTCTACCTGGCAGTTCAATTTCCAGTTCTCGCTCGCCGACGACATGTACGCGCAGGACTCTATCGATCTTCTGACGAAATCCGGTATCGACTTCAAACGTCACGAGGACTTTGGCATCAACGTCACGCACTTTGGAGAACTTCTCATCTCGTCCGGATTGGTCCTCCTCGATAATGTCAAGTGGGTGTCCTTCCACAGCGGATATGATTTTGGGTACCTGGTAAAGATTATGCTGTGCCAAGCGCTTCCGGCGGAGGAGAATGATTTCCGGAAGTACCTACACACATTCTTCCCGGCTTTATATGACATTAAGTATCTTATGAAGTCGGTGAAGACGTTGAAAGGTGGGTTGCAGGATATTGCTGAGGACATGGGGATCCAGAGGGTTGGGCCGCAACATCAGGCTGGTAGCGACAGCCTTTTGACCGGGCACATTTTCTTTGCGATGAAGGGGAGGCATTTTGAAGGGAAGATTGATGACGAGAAGTTCTGGTACGGCTTAAACCTTCCCATATGTATTGGTAATTGGGTATGGTACTAACATGATTGCGGAATGTAGTGGGCAGGTCTGGGGATTGAACGGGGTTGGTAATTCCGGCCCTACTCTTAACACGGCCGGCGCCGTTCAGTATACCAATGGTCAGGCGGTAAATCAATCGAATGGTGGACATGTTCCTTCCACTCCGACAAATGCAATGCCGTCCGGCCCCAACTCGGGCATGACCCCGGGACCCATGACTCCGCAGCAGCAGATCAACCCGTACGCCCAGCCGCCCCCGCAGAATAGCCAGCAAGGCGTCAATCCCATGGGCAGCGGTGGGTTCCAGTTTGGAAAGATCGGAGGAATGTGATGTGATTGTGATCGAGGTAGCGAGGCGGAGGCAACGGAACGATATCAGTCCGTGCGGCTCCAACAGATACTCAGAATATATTGAGTGGCAGTATGCAAGGGAACAGAAAGAGATGTATCGATGTACTTCAGTTCTTTTTTCCAGATCCTAGTGTGCTTCTGGCTCGTCCTCTTTTTCTTCTTCTTCTTCTCATGCATCTGGGCGTCTATTGCGGCATACCCTTCCCCACCTTCCTCTCACTTTGACACTACACAGCGATCCCTTGCGATACCTGCTCCCATTGTCTTTTTTTTTCTTTCGGTCGATTTCCGTTTTATTCCCACAAGACAGTGAAAAAGTTCGGGCTGATATATCTTCCTTCCCATTTCATGTTCACGGTTTATCATATTTCCTTTTTTTCCCCTATTTTATATCTGTCCGCAAAATTCTGGTCCCTCCAGCAGTTCCTTAGCTGCCCCTCCCTCCGTCGCAAACCTTTCCTTTATACTGTTTCTCGCCTTGGAGTCATTGGTGTATATGTGGCTTTGCCTTTCGTATGGACGGTCTCCTTACTTTTTCTTTATAGTACATTTTTTCCCTTCTTTTTGTAACGATGACCTTCAAATTCGAATTCCCTTCTGATATCCTTTTTAAACCTGAGGCTTCATTCGTTTCTTTTCCGATACAGTGTAAATATATCCTTTTCTCGGTGGTAATCGAGGCTTTCCTCTTCATCTTCAAGGGATCATTGCATTGAATATCGAATATGCCATTAGATGTGTGGTTAGTGCGGCAGTGCGGTCCTCAGCGCGCCAAGCCAAACCCTTTCCAAAATCGCTAAATCCAAAAATTTAAACATCTTGTCGAAAAAACAAAAATTTACATCTGTTAACTGCGACAACGATTATAACTATCTTCTCCAAACCCCCTCCCCCCCGGCGCAAAAGTCAACAATGGCCTCCCCGGAACGAGAGCGAAAGCGTAAGAGAGATGCGAACGGACAGGTCCGGCCTGTGACCGAATCGCAGTCTCAATCTCTCAAGATCAACCAGAAGGAACCTGGAACTCATCCTCCAATTCTCGGTATATATCACCCCCCTCATACAGTCAATTATACAGCATGAACTAATATAAAATCTCTCCTTTTTTTTTCCACTATTAAAACGAACAGCATCAATCCACGGCATCGAACTTCCGAAAGACCTCTCCTTCACCGCATATTCCAAGAAGACAAAAGTCTCACGACACACGGCCGCGGGGACCAGACATGAAGTCAGAGAAACGGAGTATTGTTTACAAGCGCAGACGGCGCGGATAAACTACGACGGGCGGGTAGACGGTGACGATGGGGTTTCGTAAGATTCCCTTTTTTGAACATCATTTGCGCATGGTTTAAACTTTTTGGAGGATGAACGGGTGCTGATGATTGCATTGATGGAGTAGATATTATGTGGGAGTGTATGATCCCGATACGGGGAGTGTTGATGTATACCCTTCGCCGCTGGTGCACGTCCGTAGACAGGTTAGACGGTTGAAGGAGAAGGAGATCCCGGAGAAGGCATCGACTGGCACCGTATGTTTCCATTCTCCCTTGATACCTCAAAGGGATATGAAAAGAGAGAGAGCAAAAAGAGAGGAGTTAGAAGCTAACGATCATATAGTTATTGGATTCCCGTCAAGCCCTCTCCGCCGCCTTCGGCAACCGTACTTCTAAGAAGGCTTTACAAGACGAACAGCTCAACGCCATCACATCCTCCACATTGGGCGACACGGCAAATACATCTGTGGTCACAGCTATCTCATCAGCCGTGGACACAGCGACGGCGTTATTACCCACAAGCGAAAGCCTACGCAATGGATCGGGGAATAGTAAATACTTACCACCGGTCCATGCCGATGAGGAAGGGGTCACGGTGGATACTGTGTATAGGATCGACGAAATGGTGGAGAAGAAGGTGTTGGACGGGTGTCTTCCTGGTGTGAGGGAGTGGGAGAAGAGTGTGAGAGAGGGCGGGGAGGTCGAGTCTACGTATGTCCCCATTTCCTTCTTTTTCGTAGTAATGAGTTTGTATGTACAGGGTGGACACATGGGGCTAAATTTTTTTTTTGTGGACACAGGATATCACCACATTACGTTGCCAGCCGTATCCGCGGCGTTATCGACAGCGGCGCGAATGTAACGAAGAGGCTAAAGATCCTGCGATACATCGAACACATGATCCAATTCCACCGAACATTCATGGCGGCCTTCTCAAACACTGTCTTCCGGCCGAAACTCTACGATAACTTTGTGGCGGACGATAAATCCATAACTGCCCATTTGGTGGAAACCTTCACGGATGCGAAAAACCAGAATAAGAACGACCGACAGATGTCCAAGACGAAACTCACAAAACTGTACTGTTGGCTAATCATATTGTGCTTGAAGGTGGAGGAGGACGGGAAGATGGATATCTGGGATATCGTGCAGGACTTACAGATCGAGAGGAAAGAAGTCGAGATGGCGGCGAGGGAGATCGGGGCCAGAGTTGAGGCGTTCAAGGACGGGTATTTTAAGATAATGGGGATTGGGAAGGAGGAGAGCAGGGAGCATCGACTTGTGGCACTGAGGCTGCCGCTGGTGTGGCCGAAGAACAAGATGATGAGTGTGAGGAAGAAGTAGTAATATATATAATATATACCATCAGGCCTCTCGGTATTAGGAGGTTTTTTTTGGTTCGAACCATTAACAAGGACTCGCTTTGAATCTTCTTCCGAAAGATATGGATCAAAAATGCATAGACTTTGGGGGGCGGTGTTTCCATTAAGTACAAAGACAAGTTCGCATGACAGACGCCGGTAAACGCCCAGATTGCACGCAAAACAAAGATGTTGTAAGACGCATTAGCTGGTATCCCAAGAGCTCAAAACTATGTACAGCGAAGTTTACTTGTATAAAGTAGAAAAAGAAAAAGGAGAGAGAGAAAAAAAGGTCAAAAGAGATGCTTTTGGATCAAATCCAAAATAGCACCCGATCAAGATTTAGCAATCTTCTCCTTCTCCTCGATCGCCTTATGCACATCCTTCAACAAGGCCCTGAGGTCTCCGTCCGTCTTGCCCTGATTCTCGGCTTCCCATTCACACCCCATCTCCAAAACCTCCCTGGCATCCTCCAACTTCCCCATCTCCTTCAAGCACAGCGCCCGTCGGTACCAGGCCTTGACGTTATCCTTGGGCTTCAACGCACAGCTCATCTCGGCATCGCACATACCCTCCGGCCAATTCCTCATCGCGATGTTAGCCTGCGCCCTGTTCGAATAAATCATCGCAGACTCCTCCCTGACAAGCGCCGACTGCTCCCAATGCGGTCTGCCCAGACACATCTCCAACGCCAGCGAGTAAAGCTTGATAGCATCGCCGAAAGTCTGCTTCCGGAAAGCAGCGTTACCGGACTCCCGGAGCTTGTTTATCTGCGCTGATCTTTTGGGGTTCACGAGACCGGGAGGTGGGGGGATTGCGTTTTCGAACTGGAGCATGGACCGGTGAAGGGCGTTCAGGTCGGCTATTGCGGATGTGAGGTTTGGGATATGTGAAGAGGAAGTTGGGGAGGTTTCGGGAGCCAGAACGGCGTTGGTGACCTTGTCGATTGTGAGGGGGAGGAAGGTGAAGGAGTCCATCTTCGAAAGCTCTGTCGATGGCGGTTCGGGTGAAGAGAGTGAATATAGAGCTGATGGGACAGGTGGACCGGTATTATTACGAGGCAGGTGGAATGCCTGTGATCTTGTATTGTATATAGAAATCGCAGGTGAACTTTTTGAAGGTGGTGACGGTGATGGTTGATGGTTGACGGGGGCGGAAAGCTGGCCGGGTTGAGTGGGAGAGCTGGAAGTTGCGAAGTTGAAACGGTGTCGGCTTTTTCTTTTGGATTGGGAAACTGGCCACTTTGAACAAAGCAGACTCCGCGCCGGACCAATCAGAGCGCGAGGGCCCAGAATGCAACGCAACGCACTATAATCCCGCCTCTGTCCTGGTAGGTTTTAAGTAGTCTCGAGGTGGTTTTAAGGACTTATTGAAGGGAGATATTAGCCGTTTGCTAAGACTCCTAATATCCGAAATCATATATTCTGTTGCAACTAAGCTTAGATTTTAAAAGCAAGAGGTATGTGAGTTAACAGATTCGACTTGCCTAGTTACGCCAGAAATCTATATACCCTACACCAGAAGTTCTTACGTATACAAACACTATCAATACCATTCTCTCAATACATAACCCGAAAAGTCAACCTGACACTCCTATGTTCTGTAAAATGATAAACCTTATTTACATGTATCCATAGTTTATTAGTCTCATTCGGGAATCGAAACCGCTTCCCTGCATTTCTATTGCGCCTCTAATACGCCTACCAGGGTTGGGTGCCTACTATTACGTCTGAACTAGTGCGGTTTTCCCTTCCTTCCTTGAAATACGAACTGACTTCGCCTTTGTTTATAAGCCAGTATCGGGTTGGTATTGCGCGAGCGCAGCGGCGGAGATTCAGATGCTGAGAAGGCTAGTCGCGAGGGCGGGTACTCGAGTGTGAAGAGAGAGAGAGACAGATTTCGGTGAACACTGTAAGTAAAGTTAACAATAATATTACTACTATGTTACACTGCAAAAGGCTGGGCATGATGTTGTTAGCAAGGCTAGTTTGCGAGATAATAGCATTAAAAGTAATTGTTGACTGATGGTATACAACTAGTATATCACATCTACGCGCTTATATATATATTCTGGACAAAATCTTCTAAGGCTGCTCTACCGGTTACCGAGATATATACACACAAAAATTATCGAAACATCAAATAGCACAAAACTTAAAGTCTCTTCCTACCTTACCGACGACTGTGTAATAATTATGTTTGATGACAATAGGTGTGCTGAAAGTTCCGACCCTTGGCGCCGTTAAATAAGTTATTGCCTAATCAGGAAATTATAAGTACAATACCTAAGCGAACTATACCATCTAAAGCTTAGCGTGATGACAGGGACACCTGCCATCAGAGACCATGGTCAACCCGGTTGGTAGATATCGGCTCCTTAATGACCGTTAGATCCCTGTGATAATGCATGGGGTGCAGATATCGAACAGGCGTTTTATAATTACGTGAAGAAGCATTAAAACGGTCGGAGAATATGACTTCGCACGAGGTGGTAGTGCATCCCGGAGTTTAAAGTTTGATGTAAGGTTTATATCTACAGATCTAAGCATAGGTACCGACCCATACATCTTAGCTAGCTAAGAAAATTGCATAACGTTGCCATCCATGATCCGTAATTTTGCAAAGCGCGCGGTGTATCTCGTGTCAACGGGTCGTAGCTTGGGATCCATGGCCAATACAATGCCCATATAGTTGAATTCTAACTATCTGAGAACTACTTCGTATAGATTCCGGAATTTTGTTTTATGTTCTAGGTGGCTAAAGATAGGCTGTGTTAGTGCTATCTCGCGGAGGATTGCCGTAACTGACCTGGCCGCCCCGCTTTTGGTTTGTGTGACTCTGCCTGACATCAGCCAGGACAATACCACAAACTTGCGCCTCGGATCCTGCAAGAAAGGCTTCGTGTATCTTACGGGATCGACAACAGGAAGATAAATTCCACTCGCATTTCCAGTTACTTTTTCTCTGCTTTTTGCATTGATAACGGGCTAGACTTCCGCCGAAAAACAAATCGTCTATTGGAAGCAGAAGAGTCGACTAGCTATATTTAAACTATACAGGCGTTTGATAACGACGAGATACCCCGGAAACAATAATGTCTTTGTTAGCCATCCCCCCGGAACTCCACATTCCGATATTCTCCTTCCTGGATATCGAGGATCTCGCGCGCCTCGTCCAAACATGCCAATACTTCCACCGAACAGCGTCTCATCACATGCGCCGAAGAGTCGATGACGAAACGCTGCGGGTGCTGCAACGGTGCGATCTGGAAAACCCGCCCAAGACGGACCCAATAGCTCGGACCGCGTTCATCCAGGATGACTATTTCGATTTCAGGCGGGCGTTCGGGCTCGATTTCACGGCGATAGACCGGGAGACCGACGAACGCACCCGGAGGTCAATCCAGGACTTCGGCCTTCTTCTCGATCTCGTAAGAATCGGGATAAAATACTCGGCGCCGAGTATCGTAGACGGGGCGCTTTACATTAGCAAACACGGTAAAGCCCCAATTCTGTTCCCCGAATACTTTTTTTTTGGTATCGTGGGGGAAAAAAATGCGGATTTTTCATGATTGTAAATATTAATACGGACTATCATGATCAGTTGTCAAACGTACCACCATCTTCTCCCAGGTGTTCAACGCCCTCAGGAAGTTCTCTTATACCCGCCCAGCTTCGGAATTCTCGATAACCTCTCTGACCGCCCAGTTGACGGCCGAGCGCGCGGTCCAGCTGTTCGACACCCGTAAACTTACAAAACTCTCCATATCCAACAAGCAGGTCGGGTGGAACACCGATGGCACCACCCAACCCTCCGAAGAGACGCTCAGGGATGTCGCGGGGATGAAGGAGTTGTTCAGACAGTCGCCAAATCTGGAGACCTTGGTTATCAACCCCGTGATGGAAATATCGGAATTCAATACGCTTCCGGAACCGCTGCCGCCGGTTTTTGACGAGTTGACGGAGCACTTCCTCGCCCTGAAGAAATTACACACACTCGATCTACGGGTCTACTTGTTCCATCCGTCATATTTCCTCCCGGTGCCCGAGGGCGTGAGGACCTTGTCGTTCTACCATGTCAACCTGAACTCGAAAGCTTGGTGGGAAAAATTCGCCAAGTTCCCCTTCAAGAATGTGGAGCACCTGGAGATCTACCCCAGCGAAGCGGAGTTTGTGTACATCTACACTCGAGACGACTATTCGGTGGAACTCGACAGAGATAACACCCCCCGGACGCCTGAGGAGATCAAAATGAAAGGGTTTAATATAGGAGATGTGGAAATTCGGGGGTTGAAAACCTTCAAGTTTGAAGACACGCCAAGGCTGTTTCTACCGAGAGACCTGACGGCCTCTATCTTGGAACGGAATCAGAATCTAAACGAGAATGTCAGACAGGCCTTGATGCAGAAGCTTAGGGACAAAGAGCTGGAGAATGCCATCGCTTCTCTTGGGGCTCCAGCACCGAGTCAACCCGCACCGAGTCAAGAAGCATAATGTATCTGCTAGCAACCCCCCTCCTAGAAAGTGTTGAAGGGACATCTTTTATGCATAACTATATGACTTAAAACTACATTTTGACTACTTATATATACAAGTTTATATTTCGCCAACAAGCTCTTTACATATATCGAGATTCAGCCTATAGCTAGCTAGTCAATTCAGAAAAATGGTGGAGCCATCTGGGTTTAAGCTGAAGGTGATGACCGACCACCGGTCTTGGGTTACCGGATTTCCCGTATATAAGCGACCATCTCGTTTCAAATCCACCTAGTCCACCGTAATTGTCATCCACGACCATATGGTAGTATGTACGCACTTGAGCATCGCCGGCACGATACTTTCTCATGAAGATACCAAAAAACCTGCGATCTGTTTTCCTACGATGCGAAAGACTCAAGACCTGCAGAATAGCCTTCAGGATATCCGAAACAAGGACACACCGCGCATCATCTGAATGATCGATTTCCACGATAAGTTCCGGCCGCGGCTTTCGATCGGCAGACGTATTAAGGAAATGCTGACTGAAGTCGATAGTGACCTTCGTAACTGGCGGTGACGTCAAGTTCTCTCGAAGACCTGCCAAGAACGTGAGATCTTCAAAATTGTAATATTTGAAGACGCGATTGTAATCCTTAGCGTAGCCAGCCGTCGGTGTAATCCTCGCCCCATACGCTCCCAATTTCCAGATATCGATATAATGGAACACACGGTGCATCACGGGTATCCTAGATTCCATTAATGGTCGAGAGGGCTTTTCACGGAACAGTCTGGCGTCGAGACGGGGAGTGCTACTGTTGATCAACAGACAGCGGAAGGTTTTGCTCGTCTTCATAAGCCGCTTCAGATCAAAGTAATCTAAGTATCTTTCAAAGATCCTCAGCCATATTTTGGGTAACAGTCCATAGGCTAGGGTGAATGTAGCCGCGATATGGTAGAGCTCCCGGCTGATGCGTTTGGCTGATCCGAGGACAGTATACGGTTCGAGGTACTGGAACGTTTGGAGCCAGAGTTCCCGCGGCATCTTCGGTACTAAGGGTTCCATGGCGAAGTTCCAACCTTGGTGTGCAGATACTTGAGTGACTATATATCTGCGGATTAAGCTGGATTCGAGGCGATAGCTACGGATTAGGTGACTTATGGGAGACTCTGTATATTGCCTGTTAAATTTACAGCCTCTTTGTACCACCAGGATCCAGGCTGTGAGAAAGCCGCCGTATTCGTCATTCCAACAGCCCCAACACCGTCGCCTCCAGCGATGCACGCGCGATGCAGCGTTTTAGAACCCCATCCTTCATCCTTGTCTACCGCGATGAGACTCCCTCAGCCCGTGGAGAGATATGTCGGCAAATATATACAACCCAAAATTTAGATAGAATCAAATCATCAATGCATCATCAAGAAACTCGAGCTCAAGTTAAAAAAAAAAAAAAGTATATATATATAATACCGAACCACCGGCTGTTAACGAATGGATATCGAATATAAGTCAAAGATTCGGCAAGGCACCGACATAACTCGATTTAGATGGTCCCGAAATCCCCCAGTATACATACAAACCGGTCCGCACAACATAATGTGTGTACGATTTAGTTCACTAGAGGAGATGGAAAATCGAAATTATGATAACCTGCAAGCGATACACCGGGTCGGGTGTACGGGGTAGTAAAGGACTCCAATGCCGTATGCCGCTGCAGGCTAGTTAATTTAAAAGCCAGGAAACACTCAGAATATGACTTGTTTTAAAGGGACTCGCCGTCCCTGATGGGGGCAGATCTAGAAGCAATACTGTTTCCAGAATTCCCATTCACTGTTATGACTACGTCCTATTTATGTACTACCTGGTGATGATGCGATACAATGCCCGCGTTTCATTGATACAGCTAAATATAACCCGGACATCATCGCACTCTCGCCACTGATGAGCTTAATATCTATAGATCTACGGAAAAATAAAGTCATGGTCATACGCAAAAAGTCTTCCATGGAAAAAAACAGCAGGATACTTCGGAACTAGGTTGGTAGTGCAACCGCAAAGGAGATTGAGAAGAACACCAACTAGATGGTCATCCAATGTGCAATCAGTCTGATTTAAATATGATTGCTAAGTTAGCAAAGGAGGGTAGACGCCAACCTCAATTCAAGGAGACAAGCACTGGTTCATAACGTTGACTTCATCTATGCAAGAATTGCTTCCAGAGCGCTCTATAGATCCCGCAGATAGGGTATCAGGAGTTGGATTGGCTAATTAAATATATTTCTATTGGAATGGTCATGCAATATTTCCTCCTGAAAGGAACAAGGAGGGGCAACGGTAGGGCCTTAGAATTTAGCATATATAGAACTATATAGTTATATTCTAGAGAAGAGCATCCCATCGCAGCGACCGAAGAAAAGTAGAAAATAAATAACCGCGCCAGCTCTTTATACCACTCCAAAAGAAAAACTCCCTTTTGTACATAATGATAACAAAAAAAAAAAAGAAGAAAAGAAGAAAAAGAAAGAAAAACAAGGAAAAAAGAGCAATAACCTCTTAAAGTTCGACAATAGTTGTACACTATCAACTGAAATGCAATGACGATGAAGGGAATGGTGTATGGCGGGATGTGAAAGGTGTATGCGCTACCGTCCAGATAGTCAAAGGAGGATCGAAGCGACAATGATTAGCTTCACACCCGTGAGAGGGAATCAAAGTGCACAACCGTCGATGCATTAGAAAATGGGTATATGAAAACAGAAGGGAATCCAGAACAGTGTACAGAAACCAGCTATGTGGAGCGGCGTCAAAATCATTAGGACCTCCAAACGGGCAAGCATCTTACAGAGATTTGAAAGAAAGTGTCGACAGGGACAAACGGGAGGGGAAAGTTCAAGAGGGTTATCAGCTGGGGATGCCGTCTCTCGGACTGGTAGGCGCGCCGGTGTCTCGCGGCGTTGGTTGTGCAGAGTACTCGGCCGCCTCGTCTTCGTCAAACTCCGAGTCGGCCGTGAAGGGATTCGGGATTTGAATATCGAGCTGCACGAACACGTATATTAGCATCACTCGAGAAAGTTACATTCTTTTTTTCTTTTCGCTAGGAGTTTATCGCGATAGCGAAGGGCCGGAGTACTCACGTTCATATAACCCGTCCTCCGTAGCGGAATTAGTTTCGCCAACCCGCTGATCGGTACCGGCCCGTCTTCGCCCGCTCTGCTACCCGCTCGGCCTTCCTCTCCTCCGGCTGTTTCCCCTCGTCTGAGTTTCTCGAGAATTTCCTCCATCTCCTTGTTCTGCTGCTCCAAGAAAGTCTCGATCTTTCTTAACCGCCTCTTCGTCTCTGTGCCAAAGATATCCTCAGCAAACCACAGCGTCAGGACGCCGACTCCCGCATCCACCCAGTTCCGCCAGTTCCAGGGGTTAAAAGCCTCATATAACTCGGAGTTTATTGTTTTTATTATCCGTCTGAAACGTTCCTCTCCGAGGTATGGTTCTAAGATCTTAGGGTATGTGTTCGAAAAGGCAGGGCTGATGTCGCCGTGGATCATAAAATCGCGGGGTATTCGGATGATCTTGGTCGATTCCGCCAGGGGTGAGTTCGGTGGAACATGAGGGTTGATGTGTGGGTAACAGGGGTGAGTGGGATCCCATGAAGTGGAAGATTCGGAGTGCATGGAAGCACCGTCGCGAGAGGAGGCATTATTGATCGGTGAAACGGGCGGTAGTTCCTGAGCGCGACGTTGACGGAGGTCGTCGAGTTTTAAGCCTCTTTCGAGTTCGATATCTATGGATTCGGAGCGGGAGTGGTGGAGCGGGCCTGGCGGGTGAAAGGGGGAAGCCGGGTCCTTTGAGGAAGAAATCGACTTGCGGTTACCGGTTGTTGCGTCGGCGATGGAGGAAGCGGCAGTGGTAGTGGTATTTGTGGCCATCTCGTTTGATGGACGGTTGGAGGAGAGCCGGTGGATGGAGGATTTGTTATCTTTGGTGCTGAAGCCGGATACGCCAGAGTCGTTTTCGGAGAGGGTAAAGGCCATAGCAGCAGGAGATTATTAAGGCGAAGGCAGCCAAGTCCGCAGCAACAGTTATATGTACGTTAGAAAGTATATATCTGAGGCGTGAGAAGCAGAAGAAGGCAGGTCCAAGCTGGGAATCCCTGTGCAAACCAGCACCGTCGAAAGAAAGAGAATTAATAGCGCGCCTGCTAGTCGTCTAGTTGCGGTACAAAGCCTGTGACCCCGGGCTCATCGATATTCGGGGCGGTCCTAGTCCAGGAATCGAGTCCAGTCCAGTCCAGTCAAGTCAAGTTAAGTCGAAGTCAAGGTCGAGGTCGAGGTCGAGGTCGAGGTCTAGTGGACGAGAAGACACCGATTGAACAGAACGAGTTCCGGAGAGAAAAAAGAGAAGGAGACCCAATTGAGGGAGTCGACAGAGGATTGAAGCCCTTCCAGCACGTGGTGGATCCTTGAAATGAGGTCGGGAGCCGGGATGACGGTATCTGATGGTGGAGATGCGATGGCGGAGGTCGTTGAAGGTGTCGTCGAAGGCGTGGAGGATTGGCTGTGGGAGGGCAGGCGAATTAAAGTAAGGGGCTTTCCGGCTTAGCCAGCTTTGACCGCCAGCGCCAAAACGGGCGAATCGAAGTCGCAACTGGAAACAATCCACCACCCACAACCACGACTCCACCACCCACCACCACCACGGGAAACCCTCAGGATGGGAGGATGAGGATGATGAAGAGGATGCAGGTGAGCTGTCCTCGAATTTTTGACAGCTGTGCAGGAGGAATGCATGCATGCCCATACACGCATGCCAGGTTTCGTCAAACGTGCCGGGGAGGAATCGTCACTTCCAACTTATATTCCCTTTCCCAGGCCAGACATCTTGATATTGATAATGATCTCGATCTTGGCCTCGACAAATGGATGACAGGACAAACGAGCGATGCAGAAGGGCTCCTGCGTGGAGGACAAATTATGGGATGGTCCGCGGGTTTCAGGGGTGACCGCTTCCTTGCCTGCATGCGTCTATCAAGGGATGGATATAACTCCTTCAGGCGCAGGAACACCGACTCCTCGGATTACCCTGCTTTATCATCACCCGCATACGCACTAAATGTTTCTCTGGAATGCAGGCACAAGAAAAAAAAGTTTTTCCCGTTGTGGCTGGCTGGCTGGCGTAACAGAGGTTATCTCAGTCAAGGTAAAACGCTAGCATCAAAAGGCTTTTCTTGAGGTTTCGCTCTCGTCCACGCAAAAGTTAACAAGCACTCTCAAAAAACTATAAGTTTATATCACCGAACTGGGATCCTTTACTGTCTGTAGGACTTGCCGTCATTTGAGCATACACCTGGCTCCATAGACCAGTCTTCAATTCCCGGCGCAGTCCTGCATGCGGTCCTCTGTGTAACGCCTCTAATGTAGCGCCTCTGTACAAAAACTGTATTCCATTTCAGCTAATTACATTGCATTACCAAATTTTGATATCATGCCTGTGCAGCTATCCGTCCGATTATGAAATCACTCGAATGCACCAGCTGCGGACCTTATTTCGCTGGCTTTGTGCGACGCTCATACTATCCGACGATAGATATCATGTATTGAATGTTCAACGGCAATCCTCCCAGGTATGCGTTTTCCGGTGGTGGTCGAGTATACAATAATTAGCTTCACAAGACTAGATTCTGTTACATATCCACAGTAAGAAGGCTAGGTACTGCATTGAAATACATAAACTGAGTACAAGCACCTCTAACGTGAATATATATATACATTAGCATTATTCTTGGACCACTTTTGCCTATATAATAATGATGGCATTGAAGGTTTTCCAGCTTGCGATTTCATCAGTATGTATAGCTCCAAATACTAGTACCAAACTCAGACCTTTCAAACATTACAATTCCTGACGCTACTATCCCATTGAATAGAATCTCGATAACCGAATATAAAAACACCAAAATCGATTTATATACATATCATGCGTCCTATTTCTCCCTGTTCAAAGTCACTTGGAACTGGTGCCCTCCGAACTCGAAACTCAAACCATTATTCTCTGTCGAGCCCCTCACCCATTGAATTGCGCTGCATGGTCTGCTTTGGATTGCTGTTTACGCATACAAATAACAAGAAGGTTCAAGGTGGGTCTTGAGATTTTAAAATCTAATACACGCACACAACTTAAGCCTGGAGGAAGGCGCTCCATCGCCGCCGCGACCGTCAACTCGTATTCGCATTTGCAGCCATAGACGAATAAAGACATCAAATTTGTGCCATCTTGTGGCGTCATACTACGACGTTGCTTCAGCGTTCGTGGTATATCATATCAGTCAACCGGCCAAAGACAAGTCTACAAGCGGAACAGCAGATATTACGATGATAAATTTTGTTTCTGTAATATTGAATTTTATTCAATTTAATTTCCAGAAGACCGAACACCCACCGTGATCAGTCAAGTCAAGCGAAGTCTAATACACAAGTTTGGCTTTTTTTTTCCCCAGTAAAACTCCCAACTAACACCAATGCCGTAAAAAGAAAGATAAAAAAATTTTTTAGAGTAAAACAAAAATACATCCAATTCTTCATCCCTTCCGATGTTCATTGACTTCCTCCTCTTTCTATGGTTTGATCACTCACGGATCAATTGATCGTTTCGTTGTTTTTTTTGAGTAGAGTGAAAAATCCTCAAAGCTTGTCCAAATTCAAGTTCAAAAACGCTTCCGCAGCATCAACCCGGTAAAGAGGACGCCTGGGTGGTATACTCCTCATTCCAAAAGAATGATAAAAGAACTAGGAAGAACTTTTCAAAAGCCAAGGATATCCTTTCCACTCCCTCCTCCAATGCCTCAGACGGCGAACATACAGACGCTCAAAACTTTGTCGGTTGAATCACTTCAAATCTCAGGGTTTATTAATTCTCCTTTTACGCTTTCTTTCACCTCACCGGTAGATATGTCCCTCCTCCCACCGATTCAAGACCATAGATAGTCCTGCCCACCCTGATCAGCCCCGCCGACGTTAGAATGAAGTCTAAACCTTTCCCTATGCCCTCTCAAAGCCAATCCTACTACAGCTGATCAGATATACTCTCCGCTGATCAGATCTTTGGCCCAAAACTGAACTCTCCTCTCCGATCAAGAAACCCAAGAGAAACCAACCATCACCGACGCCCTTCCCACAAAAAACAAAGCCGTATTCTCAAAGATTTACACTTCAGAGACCGTCGCTGCATATGCGAAGGGCCTTTTAAGCCGATGCATCGCGCGCACAAATGAATCCGAAATGGAATAAAACTGAGACGACTGTTTAATAGGGAGTTTGATGGTCGTCAAGGCGAAGAGTAGATCCTCAAAACGGGGGAATCTGATCTGGATGATGAATGGGTGAAGAGAAGAGAAGTGTGGTATACGCAAACCACACACTTAAAAGTGCGTAGCAGCTCCAAAGACCCAAAAAGAAGAATGATAACCTGAAAGCGAGTCGAGATAGCCGAGAAGAGCAAAAAGAAAAGGCAAGAACTCCAAATCCAGCACCAGAAAAACAAAGGCCGAAAAAGAGTAAAACAGAAAACCGTCCATGAGCGAGAAAAGGAAGAGAGTATTAGGGAAATATACGAACCAAGTGGAGATGTGTTTCTTAAAACTGGTCAAGAAAACTGGCGAAGAATAGAAAGATCCTAAGAGCGAAACGAAACAAAAAGAAAAAGAGAGAACAAAGATTCTAAAAACGAAACTTTGGAGCGTCCGTCGTTCAGATTTCCGCGGCGACTTCGCCAAGGTTGCCGAACAAGTCGATGTCCAGCGTCGGCTTTTTGGTGTCGTCCTCTCCGAAGAGGTCGAAGCCGAGTTGGAACGAAGCCAACCCGGAGGCCGGGAGGTCATCGGAGTCACAGAGAGAGGTGACGTTAGATGTTGTTTCATCTAGATTTCCAGTAAAGTCGAGGAATTCTGTCGCGCTGGTCATCTCTTGGTCAAAGAGTGCCCAATCCGCCCAATCGCCGACAATGGCCGAAGAAGAGATGAGGTCGCCGTCGCTACCGTGTTGCTCAGCAGACACTGCAGGTCTTTGATACACAACATCGTAGCATGATGTTGTGTCTGGATGAGAACAGGTTGAGCGATGACGGCCGGGGTCAAATCTTCAGCTTTGACGACGGGTGACTGGATGAGGGACTGGGGGGACAGAGCTTGGACATCAGACATGGAAATGCTAGTGGAGGAGATTATCTTTTCCTCTGGAAGAGACTGAGGAACGAAACCGGAGTTGGTGGGAAGATGAGATTTGGCGAGGAGGTAGTTGTGCTCCAGTTGCTTATACTTCTTCTGGAGTTCAGAGAATTCCTGCTCGAAGTGAGCGAGACGGTTCTTCATGTTCTCATTCTCAGCCTCGATCTCCTTCTTCCTCTTCTCGAGGGCCTCTTGTTCAGCCCTCTTGCGTTCACGCGAAGAGTGCGCGGCGGCACGGTTCCGGAGGACACGCTCGATTCTGCGCTGCTCCTTCTCGGCCTCTGTCTTGGCGCGTTTTCTTTTACATAAATGTTAATCAATATGACTTTGAGTATATATGGGAGATGGCATATTGATACATACCTTGGTGGAAGGTTCGTGGTTGGTGTTGGAAGTTCCTGGCCCCATGACTTTCTCTTCTTGGCTGGCTTCTTGTCGTCATCGTCCTTCTTGTCTTCGACAAGAGGGGTGGACGGGATCTCTGATGTTGGGGTCGAAGCTTCACACTCGCTGTCGGAGGATTGTGGAGGTGATAGAGGATGAGACATGGTCTTCATGAGAAGATCGTAGTTGTCAACTTCCCAGTCGATAGAAGATGGTGACTCCATTGTTTTATATTGGGAAAGCGTCTGTAGACGATTCAAAATGCCGTGATGATTGAATAGTTTGGTTTTTTGTGGAAAGATTTCACGACTGAAGCTTTTGAATGAAAGAAGGTTTTCCCGGGCTTGTTTGCGTATGTATGTATGTATGTATGTATGTAGAGGAAAGGAAAGGAAGATCGAAAATTCGAAAAGCAGGCAAATTCAGGGTAGGATTGGCCCCCTTTTTAACGGGATCGTACGTAGGAGCGAGGGAGTTTAAAGAGTCATCCAAAGACAAAAGTGGAAATGAATGGAGGCTGGGGGGAGGGAGGGATATATTAAGCTCCCGAGTAATTTGTAGTCTGGATGTACGTATGTCTTCTGTCCGTCTGTCTATCCGCACCGTACGACTAAGGTTTTCTCACTCAGGGACGGGGGACCAAAGAGCACAAAAGGATGGCTACGACTGCCTTGTTTCTGCTTGACCAGATGACAAAACCAGACGTGGTAGGCTGGACTTGACTGGGCACGGACAAAGGAAAGATACCTGATGGGTCCGAATCGATGGATATGAATGGGGGAGGTTGACGGTGTGTGGTCTGGGGAAGGACGAGAAGGAAAAGGGACAGCGTGTCACCTTTATAACCTGATGGTCTGCTTGCGTTGACCCCGGCCGCCGATCTGTGTTGCGCCCCCTGTCGCTTCAACCTTTTGCCGTCGGAAGCCAAGACCGTGATCTCACCCCCTTAAGCCTCAGCAGAAGCAAACATGCAGCCACGGACGAACACGATCAGACCTTTACTTTTTTTGCTCATCCAACAAGCGTGCAAGCCTACAGACCCTTCTAGTACATGCACATACGAGGGACATTCCAGTCGATCAGGCTCGAAGGGATCGGATGTCGACAAGGGGGCTGTCGAGTTAAGTAAAGTACATAAAAAGTCTCTGCTGTGACTGCTGTGCAGTTCACTCACACAAAGCATCGAATAGCATGTGTATAATTCTGGAACTCGAGACGAAACCAAAATGCTTGATGGGTCTTCTGTGAGCTGGCACAGCCGTATAGCTAACTCCCTGATCGAAGTATGTGAGTCTCCCGACGATCAGTCTTCGACTGCCGCCCATCTCTGTCCACCCACCCATCCTTCGATCATGCTGCTTTCGAAATCTGTAGGTACAGTCGACCGGCGGACGTATATGTACATGTCCGTACGTTTCACATGATCCGCTGCATTTGGATTGGGGAAGGGGAGGGAAAAACTCTTCTCAGCCGTTGGGTTATTTGGCGATGGTTATGTTACATATTTTTCCGGTCGTTCCGTTCTCCGCAAAATCTGAGGGAGGCCATGGCTTCATCCCACAGGGGTTCTTCGCTACTTCGGCTTCTCGAAGGAAACGTAGCCCTGTCTACATGGAACCGTAGGTGGGTATATCATCTCCGCTTCTATAGCCTGATAAATTGCTCTCAATGTCGCCATTATCATTGTGTTATCTCTCGGCTCCAGCTTCTCTTCCCTATTCATACAACATCAATCCTGAATTATACCCTCGATCCACATCTGCCTATGTTTTTATTTTATCATGGATTTCGGTCCCGAACGCATAGACGCACCAGCCTAAAGGCTTCACTCGTCTACATGCACCTCCTATCAAACTTCCTGCTTGGGAAACATTTCGAGAAGCACCTAGCATTTTGCCCTAAGTTGCAACCCCCTTGTCGGTTAACAGGGTTGCATCCCTAAGCCGGTTCAAAGGTGACCTTCTCTGGCAAACATTGCATGCTTAGCAGCAAACGCAAATGGAAAACTTGCGAGAATCTCGTAACTTGTTACTATTCTTATAAGGAAACACGACAGAGTACAACCGTCTTTCACACTGTGTTGTTTGTTCAGATGGTTTGTTGGATCTGTGCCAGTAAAAATTTTCCCCAAGTCTTGGTGAGATTGTTGGATTAGTGTGCCGTTGCGTGTGTGTGGGCAGGGCTGGTCTCACTCTCGACACCCACTGCGAACGTTGGATTATTGTGGTTTTGTTAGCCTCGTATCAGCCCTCTGGCACAGTGATGGCTATGGCGATGGCTATGTCATCATAACCCTCATCGAGTATTAGCACGGCTCACCGTTGCAATGGCACCAGATCTGACGAGTGGACAAAAACTGTGACGTCTCAGTTGCCGCAAATCTCAGTCTTGTAAACTGATTCGAGCTTTTGGACTCTATGTAGCTAGCTAACATCGACAGCTAGTCTCTCAGAGTCGCGCTAGACTTTAGACAACTTAGACCGTTTTCCCGTCACGCTGTCAAAGCTGATTGCTAGACGCCTTCAAAGCATAGACCAGCATATACCCGGGGATCCGTCTTGTCTTCTCACGCCCAATGTCTCTGATGATTTCCATATATATCCTACAAGGTGTCCATCTAAATCAGGAAAATCTATGCGAAGAAAAAAAAAAGAAGCTGCCAGATTCGTCGAAGTATGCCTCGGTAAATCTGATAGCCCTCCTTATCGACAAGTATCCGTGAAGACTAAGCGTTACGAGAACTGTGAGCTACTGCTACTATAGTCGTCGAGAAAAAAACGCGTCGAATCGTCGACGTCGACGTAGCTTCCTCGACCGGGTAGCTATAGCTCCCTAGCTCTGCAACCTAAGCTCGAGCTCACGGTTTCCCTCCCAAGCTTCTCAGGCGTCCGTGTCCGCATGCTCCTAAAATCTACAGCGAACCTACATGCCCTCTTCTGTCTTCTGCAGCTTGCTTGCATGGAGGTAGAAACTGGCAACTGCGATATGATGGGATGGGGAAATCGGGTCGATCGAGGCATGCAGATGTATTTGGTATCTCGAACCCAGCGAACCATGTCGCTGCCCTGGCAAAATTAATCAGTTTTCAGTAGCCAATCGACGGATTGACAACTCATTCCGAATACCACGTTATGCAGACGATTCGGAGGTTTCAATGGTAGCGAATGAACGGGTAAAAGATAAGTTGATAGTGCCTGGGAGTTCCGTAGTCGCATGATAGACGCCCATCCGCCAGGCTCGAGCTCCCGGATTTGAGTTGTATTTTTTATTTTTTATTTTTGTCTTTCTTTAAAAAGGGAAATCATTTATAGTAATACCATCCATTTGAAGCGTGTATCACATAAATGAAAGAATCTTCTAGGAGTTCAAGTGGATTGAGCTCGAGGGTGAGTTGGTGGATTCTGGAGAATCATTATACCCGGTCTCGGAACAGCCTAGCTCGTTTCGCGACTTGAACCCACATAGCTGCGCGAGCGCGAGCATGCTCAACGAAAAGCAGCTTCTTCCAGATACCAAAATTCATTGGCTTTGGGACTGCAGACCTCAAAAGATTCCTCTTCTCTTTCACCACAACATGTGAGACAATCATTGATTCTGAGCATTTTGCTGCAAGGGACACATGTAACACCGGACTGAAAAAAAAAAATCGACCCAGTCACGCCACTCAATTATATTCTCACCTCATATCGTGTCATATGACGTCTAGTTTTCCTAGATTCGTGAGCGATGACGGTGCAATACACGCAAGGAGGAATTACATTCCCACATATGTGAATTCTAGGTTCGGTTCCCGTAAGCTTGCAGAATGTATCTGCGTTTTTTCGAGGCAAGCCAGCCAAAGCTGGTATTGAAACGTTTCAGCATACATTGCTGATATTCCCGGAATCCCGCATAACTGGCTTATTGAACAGATCCGGCCAAAGTTATGACCGAGAAATACAAAGAGGAATCGGGCCGGATATTCGGGAGGCAGTATTCCGGGCGTCCTTTGCGTCGTGGTCATGAGCAGCCGCCAGAGCATTTGATATTGTAACTTTCCCGAACTTTCGAAGCGAGAAGCTGAACCCGAGGGCATATGTTGAGCCCACTCAGCCCGTCGACGGAGAATCAAATCGAATCCGAGGATGCTGAGGTGTATAGGGGATAAAAGTTTTCCAATACGAAGCGATCGTCGTATCAGCCAAAATCCATCGACTCTCAACGGAGATGGCTGATTCTCTGTATATGAGCCTCTCCATATAACTGCGAGAGAGAGTGGGGGTCGAACCAAAGCCAAGTCTACAAGCCTTGGTAGAATGTTTGGACCCTGGCTCAACACAGCCAACGTTCGCGCAATAACCTTCGACATTTCGTCAAGCTACCGCGAAAAAGGGATGCCTTCGTAGAGCCCCCGAGAATCGCCCACGAGGAGTTGAAAACACCAATGCTTTTTCTGTAGGATTAGGATCCAAACCGTTGACTGTTATAATTAAACGCCCTCCCCCGCAGGCAACTCGTGTTATACATTACCCTTCCGATATTCCAACAAGAGTTGTCCGCGGGTTCACGGTCATAACATGGAAAAGAGAACGTCAATATCCCGAACCCATCCGCCTCTTCATTATTGGAGTTCTCAGGCTCCAGTTATATACTTTTACGCGGAGGCATCTCCATCTATCAGCCGTAGACCTAAACGAGCAAAAGAAAACCGGATGAGATAACTGGTTCGAGAATCGATTGCCAAATGCATAACATACAACCATGCAGTTTCGATTGTGGCTATGCTGCATCGACATCCCACCTTGACTTTTGAGCATTGGAATTTCCCATTAACCCCGCCATACATCCCACCCCAGCGTTGAAAATCCTTTTCGTCAACCAGCTCTTCTAGATGGGCCCTGAAATTGAAATTTTCTTACCTTTAAACTCCGATTCCCTACGTTCTATTCGACTAATTATGGCTTGCGGGTCGGGTAGAATGCCCTAGTGTCGTTCTCTCGCATGTTGCGGATGTATAAAACTCAGTATCTATTACAACTCTATATGACTCCTGCCCCTCTTTCACATCGCTACAACCCCACTTTTTAAAAGCGATCAATGTTTTCTCTACCAATTGAACGGAATTAATATGAAACATTCGTATATATAGCAGCTCCCAACTTGTAGCTAGCAAATCATATAAGCTTTTGAATCGGTGCTGGTACCAGGGACATGGCCGATGGGACCCCTTAGCGCAATGTGTTCGCGTCGACCAAGAACTCCCTGAGGACAGAGCCAGGTCTAGAGGTTTAGGGCGTGCGTGGTTACGTCTTTACATGCGCTAATTGCCAATAGATCGATGCCCCTCCTTAGCCCCGCAGAGTGCAATGTCTATGTCGGTAGTAGGGCTAGAGGAGCCTATTAGCTGAGAATGAAGCCATGCCCTTTCCACGCCAGCTCATCAATGCAGTACGCATTCACACGGGGTATTGGCTGCTGGAGCATTACCCCGCACCTCACGTCACCAGTACCTGATATTGCTTGAGGGATTCAGCTGGGATTGAGATTTTTTTGTAAGGTGGGGTGGTTTGGATATAAAGAGGGGCAGGAGTCCCGCTGCTGTTGTAGAGTCCTTTTTTTTATATTCACACACGACCTTCTCTCTTCCCTCATATCCTCCTTAAGCCCTATCCGACTTCATTTCCATATTTTTTGAAATTTATTTTTAGCATTTTTTAGTTTTTTTTCTCTTCCCCCCAAAACCCCATTCACAATGTCTGTCGAAGCTGCTCAGCTCCACAGCGAGATCGAGGCCATCGTCGAGAAGTTCGACGTCCTTGCCAAAATTAAGGAGATCAATGAGAGCGGTGACACTCTCTCATCCGGTAAGTCTTTCATAATCATTCTTCCGCATTCCCCGTACTAGATCTTAACTGTTCCTCTTACTAACTTTTATCGGATGCCCAAAGTCCCGATCACCATCTCCGTCAAAACCGATGCCACCGTCGCTCTTCTTAAGGAAAAGTCCACCATAAGCAAGAGCACCGAAGCCCCAGAGAGCCTCGGCAGTGGTGATAGCGCCAAGTTCAACGTCTCTCAAGGTGACGTACTCAAATATACCGTCACTGCCGGCGACTTCACTGCCGACTTTAAGATCGTCTTCGAGGTCGACAAGGATGCACCCAAGCTGAAGCTCAGCGACGAGCTTGAGGCCGACGACGTCCCAATTGGATTCGAGACCACCGAGACCGAGACCAAGACCAAGATCGAGATCGAACGTGAAGTCGAGGTTGAGAAGAAGTGGACCAAGGGCAAGAAGCCAGAGAGGAAGACTAGCAAGGAGACTGAGCAGGAGGCCAAGGCTGGTCCTAACTCCTACAAGCACGAGGTTGAGACCAAGTTCAAGCAGGAGAAGGATGAGAGCGAGTCGAAGACTGAGACCGAGATTGAGATCTCCAGCAAGACAACCGAGATTGAATACGTCATCTACTAAATTTAGGGTTCCGGGCCTTGCATGTTAGTATTAGTATGTTACGATAGTCTCTCGCATTTGCAATGAATGAATGAATGATTCATGCGCAACATTTATTTCCTGTGCCTTTGGTCTCCCATCGTAGCTCCGTAGGTAATTATGTAACATAACATATGCGACGGGCATATAGCATCATCGCGGCCCTCATAGACATATATCCTCACAAGCCCTGGTGTTTCAGAGCATAGCTACCACTCGCTACCACTATGAGGAGTGACCAAAGACCCCTGGTATGCACCTGCAGTAGTTCTAGAATCCGACGGAAGAAACGAACATCTCCCCGTTTGAGGATAGTTTCAATCGATCGTTACAAAGAGCCTTCATATATATGAGCGCAACTCCTTCACGCAGGTGCTTGCCTAATTAGCCGTTCGGTCGGGTCGGTCGGGTCGCGGACCAGTCGATTTTATCCGGGGAAAACATGGAAGAGATCCTAACCTCCGTCTTCGGAGCGAAAAAAAACTCCGCCGAATAAAGGTTCGGAGGAACATTATCCAAAAACCAGCTAGATATTTGATATCGACGGTGCGGTTCTGAAATTTATCGATAAGTATTGGGGTGTCTATATGAACACAGAAATATGAAGGAGAACCAATTTCTGATATGGGTTTCCTAACTTTATGCCGGGGCTTTTCTGGCTTCGTTGGCGGAGTGACTTGGCGTCGATCTGGTCCGGGATCTAGTTTTCCGCCGAAAGGCGGAGGGGACTTTGCCGGGCCGTCCATCGGTGGATTTTTATTGTGGATATTGATTTTCTATGAGCTACTCATAAGGGGGTAAAGGGAGTTTTAGGTCTTGGTAGAGTTTTCACAGTTTTTTAATCGAATGAGAATATACTGAAGTAGTAACAATCGTTCTATGTCTGCGGAGCTTCCGGGTACCTGGACCTGAACCCGAACCCGAACCATTTCTAATAAAGTGAATCAAGCATACGGGGCATCTGTTCAACTCCAAATTTGAATAGAAACCTGGATAGAAACGTTGCTGGCCGACTAGCGTGTGGCCGGCCAATCATCTATCACCTGTCGCCGAGTTTGACACGCATTGAAGCATTCGCATTCGAGGCTCTGCTTGCAATTGATGAGATTTCTGCATATATCTCCCTAATCATGGCACAATAATTGGTATTGTCCGCGCAAACTCGTGCAATATCGATTTTAAATGCAATTGAAAATCGGAGAAGCTTCTTTTCCGACACTTTAGATGCTGAACTCAAGCCTAT
The DNA here is from genome assembly GCA_036971165.1 of Arthrobotrys iridis. Taxonomy (NCBI): domain Eukaryota; kingdom Fungi; phylum Ascomycota; class Orbiliomycetes; order Orbiliales; family Orbiliaceae; genus Arthrobotrys; species Arthrobotrys iridis. The sequence continues at coordinate 3,337,729 of JAJTTS010000003.1, forward strand.
CCTACTCAAGCATGGCTCGATGGTAACTATGCCCAAATCTTTGTTACACAAGTTCTGTGTTGAATCTGTTGTAAATATTCTTAGTCCAATTCTGAACTTATAGATCTAGTTTCGGCTCGAGCAAAGGCTAGAGTAACATACAGACATTTTATAGACAAGAAAGCTAGCTTAATATGATCCGACTCCTAATTCAAGGAAGAAAAAACATCTATATCTCAGAAGAAAATTTCTCCTCTGATAATTAAAAAGCGAACTGTTCCTCAAATTCAGGTAAGCACCGCTCGCAGGCAATTTTAGGGCCTCGTACCGGTTCATCTTCTAATAGCATGACGTTGATTCTTATAAGCAGACCATTGAAGATGAAGTAGGTTCCGGCCTAAAACTCCGAGAAAGCATCCTCTACCTGGCAATTTACTAGTTGAATTTTCTCTATTATCGGAATTAGGGCCCTTCATGCATAATTCTTGTATGCTATAATCACCAAATGCGATTGCCGTAACGCATGTGCTTCTGCCCATTTCCCTATAACTGGTGTCAACAAAGAGTCCCGGTCTTAACGTCAGTAGTTGAGAATATCAAAGCTTTGCGGTTTTCGGTAAGATAGCGGTGCTGCCCTTTAAACCTTTTCGCGAGCAAGAATTCTACGACATCTGTTCTTCCTGACATAAAAGCGTAATTAAGGGGGTTCGATAGCCGTTCGCATCTTTAGCGTTGATATCTGCTCCCACTGATGATATATATTACAACAATATAGTTACTCCGTAAAATAATTAATCGATTCGATTCGACGAAAAAGTAGTAAATAGTGTCTTAATGAGTAGTTATTTTATGTTATGTTATGATAGATATATATGTAAAAAAATAAATAAAACAAAAGACAGTCGGCTCGTCCGTCACATGTAAAAACGACCGTCTCGATAGGATAATGAGGAAGGAGTAAAAAGCTAAAGACACGAGAATATCGTAAAAGAAGACTCCGTGGCAAGAAAAAAAAAAAGACAAAACAGGGGGGAAAGGTATGAGGATATATGTAATCCGCAGTGTCGTCATTGTGAAACAGGGGAGGCGAGTTCTAGAGCTTCAAAAGAAATAAAAATAAAAATAAAAATAAAGAGAAGAAGAGGGACATGTAGTAATATAGTAACATAAAATATCCTTGGTCGCATATGTAAAGTGTAGTAGTAAGTGATAGAGAGGGAGTATAAAGCCCGGCCACATACACACAAAAATACAAGCCGTGGAGGTAAAATAACGACTATCTCATGACGAAGAGAGCTCTCGAGAGAAGGAAAGCTAGCTCGATCTCAAACACCCCCAAAAATCCGGAAATCACCGGTCGAAAAGCCAAAACGGCAGCCTCACCTCCGAGGTATATCCGACTTCCGCTTCGCTCCGTCCGCAACCTTGCTCTACAAAGTCTGCCGTCTGGAATCCAAGGCTATCGAAGCGGGATCCTCCCGAAATGAATAGGAATCCTTACCCGCCTCACCACCAACAAGTGTGGTCCCAGAGATGATTGTAGACCTGAAATTAGAGCTAAGGGGTTTTCTGGGTAACCTGACAAGCTGCCTATCCGGGGATGTCGTAGAAGGCACCTGCTTCGTGACTCTCGTAACCTCTCTCGTCAATTGCGTCGCCGCCCTCCCTTCAATTGCGTTTTTCTCCGGTAACATTAGATAATCATTCATCGTCTCCTTCCGCCTGTCCAACACCATTCGTAAAACCTCTCCGTGAATAGACTGCCTCTTCCCCTCGCTCACCTCACCTCTCCGCATCTCCACACCCCCACCACCGCCGTCACTGCACATTTCGCCTGCGCTGCCCAAGTCACCGTTGGGATCCTAACCCCCCTTACTCTTAAACGCAAGCAACGCCGACAAACTATGCAACGGGCACCCCTTCTTCAAGAAATCATGCTGCAACAACTCCTCCGCCGTCGCTCGGCTCTTAACGTCAACGCACAGACAGAATGCCAAGAAGGACTTAAGTTCCTTGGACAGCTTGTCCGGCTTCTTCAGCGACGGGGTTCCGTTCGTTGCGATCAGGTAAAGCGCCTTGAGGGGCTCCTCGTTCAGGTACGGCGGCTCGCTTTCGATCATTTCGATCGCCATGATGCCCAGCGACCAGATGTCTACCTTGGGCCCGTATTCCTTCTGCTTGACCACCTCCGGTGCCATCCAGTACGGTGTACCAACCATCGTCGCTCGCTTAGACTTCTGATCTGTCAGCTTGGCACAGAAACCGAAATCGGCTGGAATTTCTTCGTTAGCAGCTGTCTCATTCTAATCAGAATGCATATATTTGGGTACATACTAATCTTGACGTGACCCTGGGCGTCAAGGAGCACGTTGTCGGACTTGATATCACGGTGGATAATCTTCTGAGAGTGCAAATGCTGTAAACCCTTGCATGTCTGCGTAACGATGTTTGTTAGTTATCAAAGAAAGAAAAGAAAAAAAGAAAAGAAAAAAAAAAATGAAATTAAAGTGCATACCTCGAAGCAGATGGTCGCAATATGATCCTCTTCCAGCGGATTATTATCAATGACGTCCGTCAAGGCACCTCCCTCCATATACTCCATGATAACCCAGAGCTCACTCGTGCCCTTCAAGAACGCATCCAAGAAGTTCACGATATTCGGGTGCTGGCTCTCCTTCATCACCAAGATTTCGTTGACGATCAACTCCTTCCTGGGCTGGTGCGCCAGATCCATCTGCTTGATCGCGACCCTCTTGCCGTTCGGTTGGTCGTGCGCGTACTGTCGCGCAGCGTCGGAAACGGCATTGGTGTTAATCTTAGCAACATAGACGGATCCGGAGGCGCCCTGGCCGACCTTTTTGATCTTGGTGTACGACTGGTTCGGGTCGCCCGGTGACACGACGGAGCGGAGCTTGTCCATGACCTGCTGCTCGCTCATCTGCGACATGCGCGCTTTCGGTTGCTCCTTCTTCTGCGAGATCGCACCGAGGGTAGCCGCATCCGGTTCCTTCTTGGACTTGACATTGAGAGGGCTGATGCCCCCGTTCGGGCCCGTCGCTTGAGCCGTACCCGGTGTTCTCTGGTGCTGTTGAGCCGGAGAAGCCGGGGCCCGCTGAGCCGGCGATTGACCAGGAGCGCGAGAACCGTTTGTAGTGCTTGGGGTAGGAGGGGCGGGTCTTTGAGCGGAAGGTTGCTGGCGCAGGTTAGCCGGAGGCCTGGCCGACGAACCTCCAGGCGCCGACGGCGCAGCTCTCTTGGGCGTATAACCCGGCGAGGAACTGCTGCTGCTACCGCCGCCGCCGACCTGAAGCAAAAGTTCCTGCCGCTCGGTATTCTTCCTAGCTTCGCGTTCCTTCGCTGCCCTTTCGGCTCGCTGGCGTTCCTTGGCCGCTTCCCGTTCCTCTTCTTCCCGCTGTTGACGTTCGGCCTCTTCGATCTCCCGCTCCCGTCGGGCCATCTCTAGCCGTTCACGCTCATGTTCGCGTTCAAGCCTCTCGCGCCTCTCCTCCTCTTCCCTCTCCATCCGTGCCTTCTCCTCCATCTGTTTCTTCCACTGCGTCTTTCGTTCTTCGTACCGCCTGTTCTCTTCATCCTCGCGCCGTTGCCTTTCATCCCAATAACCCTGGTTGTTGTTCTCATTTCCAACAGTCGCAGAAGAAGGGGTCGAAGACCCAGGCAGACTGGTGGTGCTATTACTCTGCTCGGCGCCGTACTCCAACCCCAGTTCCTTCGCACTGGCCCCCGTCTGTCCCGGAATCATACCATAAACCTTATTATTCCCATCCTCCTTCTGTCTATCCGTGTAGAATCCCAACACCTCAATCACAGCCTCGGGGTTCTTCTCGTAGTCCTCCTTGGTGATCGCTGATGCATTCAGCAGCTTCTCCCACTCCGGCGGCAAACCCGTGAACCCTCCGGAGATGGGATCGAAGCCGACGTGAACCTTGTGCGCGAAGTTCGTCGGGTTCGAGACCCCGCCCATAGAAGGGCATCGGGAGTAGATGTCATCAATCCAGCCGTACAGGTCTTGATCGTCCTTGACGGCGATGAACACCGCTCTCCGAGGCGCGTCCGGGTTCGTGGATGACGACTGGCCCCCGCTGGTGAAGCGGATTATCTCCAGACTGAAGGGTTTGATCTCCACCCGGTTTACGGATATGATGTCCCGGAGCGGGATCGATAAAAGCGGACTGGAACCCTTAGGACCGTTCCTGTAGATATCTAATGCGGTCTCTCGGAGTACCAGGTACCGCTTCGACCACATGGCTAGGAATGCGTCTTCCTTGACCGAAGCCCAGCCTTCCCGTTGGATACCTCCGATCGCGGCGGTATTACTCCGCTGGATCGACATGGTGCTCATCTGGTGGATCGGTGTCGCGGGAAAAGTCGGCCGGTTCGACGGGGGTTTGGGCGCCGGCGGCGGGTTCGTAAAGGCGCCTGCAGAAAACTGGTAACTCCCCGACGTCGCCATGGTGAGGGATGATATCTCGACGGAGACGTCGATTTATAAAACAAACGGGTCGTATAGGAAGAGATGGTCGTACGGTCGTGACAACTTTCGTGTTGTTGAAATAAAAAAGAGACGAGAGGGGAACACTGCGAGTTAAAAAATCCACGCACAACCCCCTACGGCGGTATATCTATGTACCAGGGGGGGAGGGGGGTGGTGGGGAGACGGGCAACGTCAAAAGGTGGAAAAAAGAAGGTGCGGAAACCTCGTAAAATAGTCAAGCGGGAATTGGCTGTCCGCCCCCTTATAAAAGAACTCTCTCTATTTTGTTGAAACCGGGGCGCCCCTTAATCCGTTTATATCTTAGACACCCGTTACCAGCTGAGATTTTTCTTCCTTTCTTCCCTTCTCTCTTCGGTATCGTTCAGAATATCACAGCGAAACAGTTGTGACTGGGGACCTCGTTAGCCGTGACATTTTCTCAAGAGTGAAAAAAAAGGAGGTTCGATGGGAATTGAGTTGCAAACAAGAAACGCAAGCAAAAGCCGCCCACAGCTAGCAAAGTAGCGGGGTAGCTGGTTTCCAATCTCGGGTAATCTGCTAAAAAAGCAGAAGTAAGAGAGCAAGCAAGAAAGCGAACACCAAAGAAAACCCTCAAGAGGCGTCATCTGCCAGAAAACATAGCGAAGGACGTGCGGAAGCATTTGGGGATGAGGAGGCGGCCTTACAGTTCGTATCGGGTATCCTATGTCTAGCTTGCCTTTCGTATTATATAAAATAAAATAAAAAGATAATAGAAAGTGTCGGGAACCCTTGATCAGATCGAAACCGTTTCGTCCCAAACAAAAGCAGCTCCCGGGCGTTCTTATCCGCAGGGAGCGAGGGGCGGTTGTGCGAAGGCAGCTTTAAAAGACCTCAAGTTCAGAGAAGACACAAAAAAAAGGAAAGAATGAACCTGCAAAAGTCCAAAGCTTCCCCCCTTTTGCAGTGAGAACAAAAGGGAAGGACCCCAGTTTTAAGACACAGAAGCGTGTAAAACCCGAGTGCGTCCCGTATATCTATTCTAGAACAGCAGGGAGCTGCAGCTAAAAGCAAAACACCCCGTTCCAATCAGCGATTGCACTCTCTGTCGATAGAGGTTGATGTATCATGAAAGCAAAAGGAGGGATTGAAAAGTAAGGAGTTGATCACGTTGATGGAAATGAAAATTGGAAAAAAATGTGCCACCCCGAGTCCCGTTTTGGCCACAAGCGATTGCCGAGTCGAGGAAGCTCGAAGACAATGAAGAAGGTTTGCCAGATGCGTCTTTTCCCTCACCCTTTTCCCGCCGCCGTCGAGAAGTTTTAGAGCCCTTCTTTTCTGTTCTCCCAATCACAGCGAGACTTCGGGAATGCAAGCGGGTACAAGCAGCAGACGGTAGGCAGGAGGAAGCAAGCAGCAGCAACCAAGGAAGCAAGGGTTCTTTCGCCTGACCCTCGACGCAATAGAATGCATCAAAGAGGCCCTATCGACGGAACCATTCAGCCCTTTGAGGTTTTTTTCCGGTCCGCGCAAAAAAAGGAAAGAACGAACGGACGAAAGAACGAGGCGAAAAGGCCTTCGGGGAGATATCCGTAAAAACGGACAAGCCTTTATCGAACGTGCTTTCTTTTTTGGACCGCCGTTGATGGCGGTGGTGGGAAAGGCAGATTGATTGCCTAGCCGTATTAAGTAGATTGGCGATATGGCCAGATAGAGAAGAGAGGGAGGAAGAGAGAGAAAGGATAACTTGAGATACGGCGCGAAGGAACGGCATATGCTACAAGGTAGACAAACTTATCCACAAGATCGAGTGGGAAGCTAGAAAAGTAAACGGTGATTGAACACCATCTGTATATGCAACAATCATTTGGCAGGAGGCATATCAGGTAACTTACTCACAACGAAGCTGTTGATGCCTTCAGCTAGCTTGGTACCCCCTCGTCTGATGGGTACTCAGGGCAAGTACTTGAGTAAGTAGAGTAGCCACCATGTAAGTTCTGTTTCGTGAAAGGCCACCAGGAGCTCCGAATGTAGCCTATGCGAATCGTAAGTTTTGGTCAGTGGTAAGAGGAGCTAGGCTCTCAGATCGTAGATTCTTCCCCAAGCAGTCGGTGAACAGGAGACTAAGCAACTGGAGAAACGGAAGAGACGAAGGTAAAGAACAAAAACAAGTACAAGAACAAGAGGCAGGGAGGATGTTGGAGGTCAAGGTTAAGTAAGCAAGGTAGAGTCGAGTGGTAGTTAAAGGGAGGTTGTTGGTTAGTCTGCTGCTTAGGGTAGCTGGAGAAACCAAGCAAGCTTGTCCGGCGGTGGAGGTTGTGTGTTGGAGCAGCAGAGATGATGGTGTGCAGTCGCCCATGTGTTGGACAAGGTTCCCCCGAACCTCAGCCCATATGCCTCTAATCCAAATACCATATACTAAGTATAAAATACATACATACCATCACACTATAAACGATGAAACAAATGGACCCAAAGGAACGGAATTGGAGGCATCGTGAGGGAGCTGGAAAAGGGTATATCTGACAGCTGATATCAAATAAAATCAAATCATATCGTATCACATCAACCTCCCTGCTAACTACCTATGGATAGGACAGGAAGAAGATGTGCAAACACCCTTCATGCAAACCCTTACAGCTTTCTGCCCCGCATGGGTAGGAGAATATAGTGTGTGTATGTGTATACGTATGTGCATTACATTGCATTCAAATTCAATCTCGTGCTTGCCCGGAAACAATCAAGAAGGAATCGAGAACATCTGCAATAATAAGAGACAGAGGAGTGGAAACTAGCCACAACCACCCTTGGACTTGCTCCATACGGACGCGAGTGGGGCGTCGGCACGGAACCTTTAGCCTCTCAGATATCAATGCAGATTACTGCCCCAGGGTAGGCGGGTAGCTGAAGGACAAGAAAAGACAGCTTGTGCTGGTGGATAATTTCGAAGTCAAATGCATCTGCGAGATCCATTTTACGAGTCACATCGAAACAAAAAAAGCGGTCTCTTATTTTTCTCAGTGTGCCTGTCCCATGGGATGGACTGGTACGAATCCGATATCCGTCTAACGCATGTCAAATAGCTGAATAAGTGGGTACCGTACCTGGTAGTCAGCTCAAGATATACGAGCAAGTTAATCTACCTGATTACATTCTTTGCCTAGCCTCTTTCCAGCGGTTTCTCCACATGGAAAAGGAAATGGAATGCTCATCTGTCGGAATCCTCCTTGGCGATATACAGGCACCCTAGGTATACATACTCAAGTAAAATTTGGCGTCCTTGAGCCTCTCGAGCCGCTAAGATATCACCCCTCATCGGTATTGGTATCTGCGGCTGACCAAGAAAGCACACATAAAAAATCACCCACCATAGTCTCGAATTGTATATGTATAATTTATACGCTCTGCTGCCTAAATTTGCGAAAGATATGATAAATTTTAAATATTAGTGTAGTTCGACGTCAAAATACTTCAATTTCTTCCCTATGCTTGCTTGCTCCATATCAAGACTTAATTTACATATATATAGTTATTAAGACATAATTAATTGTTTTCCTACTCTCCTCCCTACATGCACAGGTACTTACTTAAAGAACAAAGATTTTGGGGTTTTTAAAAAGGAGAAGAAGAAATCTCTGGATAAGGTATGCCGAACCCGTACATCGCGGTTTCGGAAGGGGAGGGGTAAAAAAAAAAAGCACAAATAGTCAGGGAAGAAGAGGGGGGGAAAGCACCGTTTCGCAATGGAGGTGACGTCTTTGCAGCAAGTACAAGTCGAAAATAAAACACCGCTAAGAGAGCTCGAGGACCGGGGAAGAGAGTCGGAGGGGAAATGCAGCAGATGAAACGAAACAAAACGTGGATTACGAGCAGCAACGAAACGGAATAAAAATAAAAAAAGGAAAGAAAATCAAAGATTAAAACCCGAGTTCTCCACCACAATGCATGCAACAAAAGGACAAAAGAACAGAGGAGAAGGAAAGAAAGCTATATGAAAGATGGCCATGTGATTAAAAAAAGAAAGACCTATTCGTCCGGGCTTCTGAGCCCAGTTGATAAGCGTAGAAGGGAAAGGCATGAGGGAAAAGGCATGAGGAACGCAAACAGACAAGCAAAGCAAACAGTGGACTCCGCGGATGCAGGAAACAAAATTCGCAATCGAATCAAAGAAGGCGGAGTCGCCACTTATTGGTATTGAATGCCATTGGCGTTCATGTAGCCCATCAACCGTTCCATATACGTGATGTAGTCGTATCCTTCCAACTCCTGGTCTTCCTCCTGAAGAGGACCCTTGTGGATGGGCATCTCCTTGATCAATTGGTCAACCATGTGGTCCGGGATCAACGAGTGGCGAAGATCGACTTCGGTAACGTATTGCTGTGTTCATCCAAGAAACATTAGCACTGAGGGGTAACTTTAAAGGGAGGTACAAGATAACGAACCTTCCCATCGGCGACTTCCTTAAAGCTCTGGAAGACCTGTTCTGCGCTCTGCTGGTCCTCCGTAACGCTGACCATGAAACGAATAAACTGCTCGAAGCTCACACTACGGCTTCCCGTGCTCACTTCTAGGAACGTCTCGTGCATCGTGTCCTCATCGTAGACCAGTCCCAAACTAGCGAGAGCGGCCGAGAACTCGATTTCCTGCAAACTGTTGCTGCCGTCCCGGTCGAAATGACGAAACACGCTCTCAAACTCCTCGAGCTGGATCGGTGTTAGGTTGGTCATGTTTCGGGCGACAATCTGGTTTTCGAGGAATGCCAACTTCTTAGAGGTGGAGGAGGTCGCGAGGCTGTATTCGTACTCTAGCTCATCGTAGGAGTACACGGTGTAGTCGTTTTCCTCGATATGCGCTTGTTCGCACTCTCGGGTGATAGACTTGAGAACATCAAGTTCGCCGCGGATCTTATGCAAATTATCGTTAAGATTGCGGACGCGGCGAAGTTGGTTCTACAATCCGTTAGTATTTGTATGTATATAGGGGTAAACTACGAGTTTCTTACCTGAGGGTCACCTTCCAGCTCGCTGAGCTCCAGTTGGGTGGTGTTCAAGATAAGGGCGAACTCGTTGGCCTTGTTGGCGAAAGATCGACGAAGATTGTCCTTGATTCTAGAAGCCCGTTAGCGAGTCTGCCACAATTGCGGCCACGATTTCCGATGCGCAATTCCCCACACTCACATTCGGATCTGCTCGTTGATTTGGACGCTGCGCTGTTTTTCGCCCACGAGGAGGGTGTTCCACTCGTGCTCGAGAACGGCAAGCGTTAGGTGCGGGGGAGGGTTGTAGTCCTTCAGCTTGTAGGTTGCCAGCTTGGTCTTGATGTTGCCGAGCAGCGAGACCAGCTCGGCCTTCTCGCTGACCCAAGCTCTCTTCGAGGACCTCTTGAAGTTGTTCAGCTGTGCGAGGGCTTCCTTGGCATCGGAGTACGTTCCCTTAAACTTAGACGACTCCCAAGTGTCCTGCATAGTTCGGATCTCGGCGAGTATTTTCTCCATGCGCTGTTCGAAGGCGTGCTGCATGTCCCAGGCACCTTGCATGTGAGCGACGAACTTTTCGACCCGGCGACCGGCGTTTTCAATCTTGTCGAGGTGGCTGAAAGCGTGGAACCAGTAGGCGATGTACGTCATGATGGAACGTTCATCGGGTCGGTTGATGTCGCAGATATCCTCGACGTCGATGAGGGCAGGGATGCCGATTTCCTCTGTTGCGATCTTGAAGGCGAGGGTCATATTGCCTTTGTGGTCGTTCTTGTCGAGGGTATCATAGTCGATGAGATCGGGGCGGTGGATGTCGAGTAAAGCGCAACTGTTTCAAAACGAAAAGAGATTAGATGAATGTTGTGAAGTGATGCCATTGAGGCTGGAGAACGGGCGTGAATGTACAAAGCTAAGCCGTCGTTCCAGCTGCTGGAGAAGTCGCGAATGTCGACTTCATCGTAGCAAGCGGTCTTTCTCTGGCACCATAACAGCAGACCCTCCTTCGCAGTTAAACCTTCTTGACTATTGAGCAACCACAAAAAATTCAACTGTCAGCAATCAACGAACCAAACGACCAACTTTATTTTATTCTCCCCATTCTATCCTCCACAGACGGACCACAATTCGATGAAGCATTCGGAGTCAGTTACCTGATATCGCTGATGGTAAACTTTGTGATCAAAGTCCACAACAAACCCAAGATGAGTTTGAGATTTCCATCGACGATGTCCTCTGCACCAATGTTGTATAACTGGATACCTCTGAGTTTGATATAGTCGAGTGCTTTGAGGACGTTTTCGGCCTTCTGGACTCGCATGATCGGCTTTAAGGCATATCGTCCGAGAGATTCGTTCGCGAGGATTTCAAGAAGATGGATGAGCAGGACCTGACCAAGCAAATAATAAATTATCAGAAAAAACCACAGAAACAAAAAATAATAAACCAGCAGAGGTCGGATGAACCGCATACACCATCGCAGAGGTCGGTTTTTAGCGATTGGGCCGGCCTGAGCTCCCGGGCGACGAGCTTGGTGTTTAGCCTACGACGAAGCGAAAAAAAACCGAACGGATTAGGAACGAACTGCTCAGGGAAAGATTATACTGAAGAAATACCATTTCCTAAAGGTTTTCTCTTGGACCTGGATGATGTCACGAACAGTTAGTTGCCGTCAAGAAGCGGAAACGGAGGAAGAGGAAGCAGCGAAGCAGCGAAGCAGTTCGGAATAACGCCCGGCCATCAAGCAGGTAAAGCACGGACGGCCGAACAACGCGGGGGAGAAGTATTAGACATACGGTGACCCAACCGGAGTCGAGCAGCGACATTGTTTGGGAGGATTACGGGTAAAGGATGAAGTCAAATCGGAGGGATTGTTATCGACAAGGGCGGAGAAGCTTTTGGAAGTCGGTCGATGGGAGATGTCGATAGACAGCCAGGCAAGCGGTCCGGAGTGGTTAGTGAGTGAGTGAGCGAGTGAGCGAGAGAGTGAGTGAGAACGTGAACGTGAGGTGGTGGAGAGACAGCAAGCTCGACTCGATTCGATTCGACTGAATGCGAGCAGAAGGAACGTGACAGACAGACAGACAGACAGACAGACAGCAAGCAAGCAAGCAGGGGTCGGCCAGCCGGATTAAATGGGAAATACTTCGTAGATTAAATAGATTTAATTAAATTGCGACGGCGGAAAAAGGTAAACAGTCGAGCACCCAAATTCTCCGGCTCAAACTACGCAGCAGCAGGTATACAAGATATATAAGTTCGGAAGTACTTGATTGAGGAGATAAATATATATGAACACTCGGAAAGCGGAGAGAGTCTACAGCGATGGTTCCGGGATTTGAAAGGGGGAGGGGCGGCAGTGATATTGCCAATGAAGCATCCTATCATTCATTCATCAGATGTTTACTTCCCTACTTGCTTCACAGAGCTTCCTCTGCTATGGAACAATCAATCAATCAATACCAAGAGCAAAAAAGAAAAAATAGGAAAGTAGAAGAAAAGGGAAACAGAACATGCGAGAACAGCTTGAGAGAGTGAGAGAGAGTGAGAGAATGGAGCTGTCATGAAGCTAACCTCGAAAGCGGTTTAGTCTCCCCCCATCCCAATTTAAAATTTGATGGAAGTTCCAAAAAGAAAATAAAAAAAAGAAGAGTAGCGAATGGCGCAAGTGAACACCTTGTCGGATGCAATATCAGGTAAATGTCAATATGTCAGAATGGCTTGACGATACGATACCCCTGAAAGAACAAAGAGAAGGGGATGTCCGAGTGGTCCGTCGACGGTTTCAATTGGAGCTTGCTAATGCAATGCTTGCTCGCCGAGCCTCACCAAGGCTTGAGTTCTAAATGGAAGAAACCGGTTCCGTCGAATCCAGTAGGAATTTTATCAATCCGTATCAGAAGAAGCATTTTTTGTTGACGGAGCCTCGACTGATTGGATCGGATTGAACCGTCCCGATATTATAGAATGAAGGCCAGGAATGACGGGGCAACGCATCCCATACATAGTATACCATACTCTATGGTATGGTACTTTATAAATTTAGCGGGTGCAGTGTGGACCATTTATATTTATGGTGTCCGACAAATAACACCGATGGCTTGTACGTATGAATGACATCGTGTCAATCCGTTGGATATGCAGGCATGCAATAACAGAGTAAAGATGGAATCGATACATTGACTTGAATGCCCGAAAGCCATAGATCGAAATATCAATACTGTACTTACAAACACAGTAAGTATACTACCGGTTGGATTGCATTGAGGTCAATTGATCAATGAGCTCCTCAGACTTTGCTTCGTAGACTGACTTTGTAGGCTTTTGTAAGTTAGATACCGGACAATCTCCAGTTATGATTGTTTAACTATAAACAGCCACTAGCTATAGATATAGACCAATACATCCTGCTAGGCCAAAGTCAGCCTTCAAATTCGTCGCCGTCCTAGCAGCCCGAGCTAGTACGAGTCATGGTCCTTCATATCAATTGATATTTTCGTAATATTAATATGTATACTCATTTGCAGAGCCTCCAGAAACTTAAAAGCCATGCCATTCACAAGTGAAGTACACACTTCGAATTTCGCATGAAAGACTTGAAGATTTGCCCGCTGGCCGGGAATTCCGAACCTATTCCGGCCTAGTTCCCCACCGCCGCGCGCTGCACCCCGATTGTTAAATATCGCTTGTCAACCGGCCGCCCTCCTTCATCCCGGCGGGTCCTTATCGCAGAACCCTCGAAAAAACATCCTTATCGACGGGGTCCACATACTACATGACTTGTAAACTACTTACTCAAGTACATAGGCTCACGCGTGGTGAATGGCACCGTGGTGGGGGTAACTCTAAAGATTCCGGATATTCAGAACCACACTACAAGAAAACGGATGAACATCATTTATATGACCGCCGTGTACCTTCTACCGCAAAAGGTTAAACCGGCAGGGTAGCTCTTGATAACCAGCCTCGTGGTAATACTAACGGCCATCTCCTCTACAAAAAGCTTAAACTCATGCGACGGTACCGGTGGGGCAGAGACGAAAAACGATAACAAATTAAATCCATGGGTTTCTTCCTTTCAAACAGGTCGAATACGGACTAAAATGCTTGTAAAAACTATACATGTAGCACCCCGCGGAGTCGGGCTTTCCTCCTTGTATACATGTACCTGCTCATGTACATATGTCGTGAAGTGAAGTTTCCGTCCACATGTTTCCCGAGCCAATCGATGCGGCCCGATTACCTGACCCTTCCGACTTTGTACTATCCTCGCTGCATGCAATGCATATCCTGCAGCTTGGAAATGCACATGGCGGGGTTCTGCGATGTCCTGATATACATTTCCATCCGAGCACCCTTTCTTAGGTTCGGGCGGGGTTATAAAAGTAGTCCTGTTTCCTGTTGTACTCTTTATTGACATCTAGTTCGGTATTCATCAATCGATGCATCCATTGGCCCGTATAACCCATACGGACTCTTAGATTGAAGAGAGAACGGCACTGTTACATATCTATATCGATCGATTGATATCTCTAGAGAACTATTGACATATAATATATACCATTCATCACGATAAATAAATATTGTACACAACGATGTCAGTCCTCGCCCAAATAAAACAAAAAGTCAACGGCACAGATACACCGGCGGGGTCCGTATACTCCGGCCCCCACCCGCTGGACCCCCTAACCCCGCTCGAGATTGGGAAAGTAGTAAACATCGTCCGCGGCGAGAAAGGGAAACTAGGGTATAACGCCGTCACTCTTCGCGAGCCGAAGAAAGCAGAGTTCACGGCGTGGTTGTCAGATCCTGGAAATGCCCCCAAGCCCGCGAGGGAGGCTGAGGTAGTCGCCATCGATACCGATGGAGGGGTTTGGGACGCCGTTGTGGACATCGGTACTGGCAAGATTCTAACGTGGGAGAAGCTGGACGGGGTGCAGCCATTGGTATCGCTCCCATACCTTGATACGCATATATATCTATATATTCATATGCTGATAAGAGGGACAGATAACGATGGAAGACCTCATCGAGACCGACCGCTTTGTCAGACACGACCCAAAGGTCATCGAACAATGCGGCATCCTCGGAATCCCCGCCAGCGACATGCACAAAGTCTACGCTGACCGTATGTGCCATAATCCGATTTCCCTCCTAACACAATACATTCAAACTTTGGGATATATATGTGTATGTATACTAATCTGATGGATATGTATTGTAAAGCGTGGACAATCGGTTACGACGAACGCTTCGGGAACAAGCAGCGCCTCCAGCAGGCTCTAATGTACTATCGCCCTAACCCCGACGACTGTCAGTACGCTTTCCCCCTCGACTTCTGTCCTATTGTCAACACCGAGACCAAAGAGGTAATCCACATCGATATTCCCGACATCCGTCGGCCGCTCAACAAGATCCCCAGCAACTACAACCCAAAGGACATTGAGGCCGACGGCGGATACCGGAAAGACGTAAAACCGCTGCATGTCACGCAGCCACGGGGCGTTTCGTTCTCCATCCAGGGTAGAGAGATCGAATGGCAGAACTTCAAGTTCCACGTCGGCTTTAATTACAAGGAAGGCGTGGTATTGAATAACATCTCGTTCAACGATAAGGGCAATCAGCGTCCCTTGTTTTATAGGCTGTCGTTGGCGGAGATGGTCGTGCCCTATGGAAACCCCGAGATGTGGCATTTTAGAAAACATGCGTTCGACTTAGGCGAGTACGGCGGGGGGTATATGACCAATTCTTTAGCTTTGGGTGAGTACCAATACGTATACTCACGTAAAAGATATATACACGGCTAACGACTCTAAGGCTGCGACTGCCTGGGCGAAATCCACTACCTCGACGCCTTCTTCGTAAACAGAGCCGGAGACCCCGTCACAATCAAGAACGCAATCTGCATCCACGAAGAAGACGCGGGCGTAAGTTTCCCCTTCGATTAAGAAATACTCGGGAAAGAGAATAAATCTCAGAAAGTTAAACTGACCGGTTTGTAAATAAAACGATACAGATCCTCTTCAAGCACACAGACTTCAGAGACAACTCGGTCATCGTCACGAGAGGCCGCAAGTTAATCGTCTCCCACATCTTCACAGCCGCAAACTACGAGTACTGCGTCTATTGGATCTTCCACCAAGACGGGACTATCCAACTCGAGATCAAACTCACCGGTATCCTGAATACCTACGCCATGGCGCCTGACGAGGATACCAAAGGATGGGGCACTCAAGTCCACCCCGGCGGTATGTTTTCTACCTCTTTTCATTTATATCGATATCGTTGCATCTACATAGTTATATCACATAATACTCCCAATGTTTCACAAAAAACTAACATGAAAACCCCGCCACCTTGTTATCTTGTTATGAAAAAAAAAAGTCAACGCCCACAACCACGAACACCTCTTCTGCCTACGCATAGACCCCCAAATCGACGGCCCTAAGAACACAATCTTCCAAGTCGACGCAACCCTCGGCGAAGGCGAAGTCGGCTCTGTCGAAAACCCACACGGCAACGCCTTCTACGCCAAAAAGACAAAATACTCCACAGTCGCCGAGGGCGTGGCGGACTACAATGGAGATACCTCGAGAACGTGGGATATCGCCAATACTAACAAGTTACACCCCGTCAGCGGGAAACCGGTCTCGTACAAGCTGGTGTCCAGGGAGGTGCCGAGGTTGTTGATCAAGCCCGGCGGGCTAGTGCACAAGAGGGCAGGCTTTGCGAGGCATGCCGTGCATGTCACGAAGTGTATGTGTATATTCTCCTTCTCATCTATATTTCTCCACCTCTATCTGTAAATCTTTGCCAACCGCCGTTTATATTCGAGGGAAAAAAAACGCATTAACACCTCACAGACGAAGACGGCCAAATCTACCCAGCCGGTCGACACGTCCCCCAATCCAGCGGGAACCCCTCCCTCGGCCTCCCCAGCTGGGTAGAATCCACCGCTTCAGAGAGTATAGACAACGAAGACATCGTCCTCTGGCACACCTTCGGCCTCGTGCACTTCCCAGCCCCCGAAGATTTCCCCGTCATGCCCGCAGAACCCATGAGTCTGCTGCTGCGGCCCCGTCATTTCTTTCAAAGGAACCCGGTGTTAGACGTGCCGCCGAGTTTGTCAATAGTTCCGAGCGCCGTAGTCAGCGCCGGTATTAACACTGTTGTTGTTGGCAATGGAGGAGAAGGGGTTGTTGTGGCGGCGGATGGGATGAGTAAGTTGGCGTTTGGAGCGGAGGGGTCCGCGGTTAATGGATCTTGTTGTAAGACCTGAATGACTAGAGGAACTTTGGGGGAGTATATATAAATATACTTTATATATGATGTTTGAAGTGGGTTTTATAGGAAGACTGGTGAAACCTACTTGGATATGTTGGCAGATCCAAAGAAATCATCGGAGCCGTATTGGTTACGTCTGGGGGGACAGAAGTGCTCGTTATATCCCAATTATATTCGACGTTTGATACCACACAAATGCAATTTAATCGCATAGAAACCTGTAACATTTTTATAATTCTTCCCACCTTTCTTCTCAAAATCGAAAGGCTCTAAAAAGGCTCTGGTAAATCCAAAACAGACCATCTTCATAATGTTGCAGGCTGCCCAACAGCTGCGAGTGGAAAGTGTATATATATATATATATATCTTACAGCACAGTGGTGTACTATTTAGCATTGGTGGCAGAGTTGATTGAAACACGCCGTTGGCGTTTTAAGTTACGTCACCCATTTGAAGGACAAGTATTAGGCACATCTGTGTATTAAATATATACTTCGGGGAAATCTTGAAAAAGTGGGTGGTATTTTGATTTTGACTATGGAATCACCAGAACTCTTAGAATTTCTATATAGAAGTTGGTAATATTTATATTCAAACACCTTTATGTACCTACTGAGGAGTCAGATTTCAAGAATTGAATTCGATCGATTAAACTGATCAACCCAAGAACGACAATGTTAACACCAGCACACCCAGATATCTGTCTATCCAACATTCCTATGGGCGAAAATACAACATTTCCCAACACAACAACCCCGTATCTCGCGGCTAATGCGCCACGCCCACAGACACGTTCGCATGTTGACGTCTCAGATAATATGGGAAGAAGACCAAAAGAAGAAAGGAGAGGGACAAAAAGAAGAAAAACAGGAGGCTTCTACTACAAAACAACGTTTCTAATCTTATAGCTTCGTTACAGATTTCGCCCTTTATGTAGCCATCTTTCGGCACATAGTTACATACGTTGTCTTGGAATCGGAAAAGGTGGTAACTATTTAGTAAGCAGCAATATAAGTTATTTTATTATCTTCTTCAGAGATATAGCGGAAGGTATTGATTTTGATCCTTTTAGTGTCACCATTTCCTCTTTCACATACTTACTCTTTGAGCGTGTATTGTAAGAGGGACAAAAAAGGAGATTTTATTACGGAACGTTATAGCAAGACAGGGTAGAAAGCTCTCTTTATGATAAGACGATGAAGCCGTCGTTTATAAATCTTATAGTAATATGGGCGCTGGCGAAGAGTAGCGCTGCATGGGTAAGTGTATCCTTCTTGGAATAAATATTCCTTTTACATAGCGGTGAGCTTACTCGGGGAAATATCGTCTATAAGCTCGACTCGAGTTCGGGATTCAATCCTTCAGAATTCGCGGCCATGGGGGCTCGTAATGCGCTCCCTGAGGAATTCGATCCGACATTAGACCCGGATTATGACCCAAACTTCCAAATTGATCCAGAACTGGACCCCGGCGACGAGTGGGACGAAGACCTCGCGGTACGGGATTTAATGTCCGAGGTCTTCGAGCACAAAGACGCCGTCGCTCATCGTCTCTCCCGCCGCGCCCCGCAGGAAGGTTGGGATGTCGAAAACGCGCCGCCGATAGACATCATCTCCTTTAACGTTCACCCGGACGTCGGAGATGATGACCCCTATGAGCTCCGCAAGAACCCGGCCCGCGAGCACATGGAATTCCTCTGCAACTGGCGCTCCCCCAGAGAGGGCTTCGACCTGCTGAAAGCTTTCGAAATGTTCGAGGCCGAGCTCAAAGATCCCTCCATATCCGCTGATTTATGTTCTGGGCCCAATAACTTCTGCACCAGGGTCTACTGTAGAGACGGGTACAACGTCGAGGTTTGCAGCTTCGGAACGGCACCGTGGGAGGTCCGGTGCACCGATTTCCTAGACATGGCGCGGGATACCATCATGGCCATAGCGAACCAGGATCTGAAGATCTGGGAACACTTTTTCGATATGAAAAAACGCTCGAAGCAGCAGGAAACCAATGACCGTAAGAAACTCTGCATCACCCACAGCGTCGCTTCTCAGCCGGAAACCTTGGGCATCGCTTTCTGGAACAAGAACTCCCGTTACTTGGTTCGTACATCGTACGGCTATCCGGACGAGCGTCTCTCATGTACCAAACAGGGCATCCAAGACGATGTTCACAGAGCCTCCGCTTCCCAGGAGCAATACTTGAAGGTATGGTATGATCGGCTCACTCTCAAGGATATCGAAGACGAGGAAGGCGATGGTGAGGAACCCCCACCCAAGCCCGGCGTCAACGAACCCAAACCGGGGATTAAGGATCCGAAAGGCGGGAATAAAACCGAGACGGCGAAAAAGACCTCAAAAGGTCGTCTGTTCGTGCCTAAGGGTTCCCCCAATGACACTGACCCCTTCGGTCTTCCGTTCTATGAAGACCCAACGGGGACATACCCTACCCGTGTGAATATCACCGCTCGATCCGGTTACCGCGGACCCTCACTCAAGGACTTCGACCCGGCGAGTTTCCTACCGCCAGGTGTCAGCCTTCCAACATCCAAGGCCAAAGCCCTAGGTGGGACAAAGGACCCCATGAAGCCGGTAGGCGCAAAACCCAACGCCGAGTTGAGCATGGGCGACGACGGCAGAAAGGACAAAAAGAAAGGCGGCAAGGCTCCCAAGCCAACTACTACCGCTTCACGGGTATCGTTTTGGCAAAAACCCAAATCGACCAGGACTGCGCCTAGAGGGGGCAGGATGAACTGGGGTCAGCCTCAGACTAAGCATTGGACCTATGCAAAGCCGTCTACTACTAAGACTGCCGGTGGCGGTCGGAAGACGGCAGCGGCAGCGGCTACGGCTACGGGTGGATCCAAGACTGCTAAAGAACAGTCTGTCCTTGCTACCGAAGCTACGGATAAGCCCAAGCCCACTTCCGCCGCTGAGGCTACGGATGAGCGTAAGTTTACTTCTGCCACTGGGGTTACGGATGAGCCCAAATTTGCTTCTGCTACAGAGGCTACGGATGAGCACAAGTCTACTTCTTCAAAGGTCGCTCTCTCTTTCGCCGCTAGACCCAGTCTAAAGAAGGAGTCTAAGGCTACCACCCCCACGCCCGCCGCTAGTGAATCTAAGCAAACATTGCGTACTACCGTCGTGAGCGAGACTAGGACTACTCCTACGCCCACGTCCAAATCTGAAGAAACACTGCGTGCTACCGGAGCGAGCGAGGTTAGTGCTAGATAGATTGTATATCTATAGTCTTGTTTAAGATAAAATGCTACTATTGCTTTTGATTTTGGCATCTAACCATATGATGTATATTTTTTGTCCCCTTTTTTTCTCCCAATTTAATAAGGTCGTGTTTTGTATGTATTTAACGCAAAAGATAGTTGCTATTTTTTTGAGGTGGGAGAGTGAGGTGGGTACGGTCTTCCTCGAGGACTCGTTCAAATAGTATTTCATTTCCCTCGCTATTGCTTTGTATAGTTTAGTAAATTGAAGATAGATATCCATAACTCGTTGCATTCCACTAATTCTCATCAAGAAGGGTCACGATCTCTGGCTTCATGGTTGACCTTCCAATCTACGATCTCGGAACGGACTTCGTTGCCTCTACGAAAACTCCTCCCCGACAAGCTCCTCGCTCAACTTCCACAATCTCTCCCAATTATCCTTCCCAGTAGCCCACGCCGCCTCTTCGCCCGTTATAGGTTTGATCTGACAATCCGCCAAGAACCCGCCGTTCTGGGGTTCGATCGCTGGATCGAACGCAGCAACAACGTGGGTCGCTGTGCCCTGTGCAAAGGTTTTCCATTGAAGATTCACGTTGACTGTTTGACAGGTATATATCTTAGCTTGTCGCATTTTGTGGCAGGGAAGGGAGGGGATGGTGAGGATTACATCTAACCGCAAAATCGTCCATGTCCATTTTCTTTGCCATGGCGGTGTTTATCACTTGTTTTCCGCAGAAATTCTTAGCTTTTATTACCACATTAGAGAACTAGAAGATATGCTTACGTCCGGGGTGCAAGGAGTATGAATAAACTCCTTTGCTACCAAACTTCTCGGCCAAAGCCGTCGAAAACAGCACATTCGAAGTCTTAGACTGCGAATACGCCTCCCAACCCTCTCCAAATGGCGTTTTCTACTCAACACCCCCCGAGTCAGTTTTAAAACGCCCTTCTTCGTATTTCTTAAGAAACCATGAACGCGGCGATGTACTCACCAAGAAATTAGGATCCTCCCAAAGCACACCACCCCTTCTGAAACTATTGCTGGTAACATTGACCACCCTACCGCCACCGCTCATAACCCCCTTCAACAGGAGATTAGTCAACAGGAAGTGCCCGAGATGGTTAGTCGCGAGACTACTTTCATTCCCATCTACGCTTCTACTCAGCGTGTGCGCATGGATAGCGGCGTTGTTGACCAATACGTCTAGCTTTTCAACGGAGTCGTTGATTTCGGCGGCAGCGGAGCGGACGGATGAGAGGGAACTTAGGTCGATTGTTAAGGTCTTTGTGGCGAGAGTCGGGAAGAAGTCGGAGAGGTATTCTTGAGAGGCGAGGATTTTGGAGGGGTTGCGGGCCGCGAGGATTAGGAGTGCGGGGGAGTGTGAGGCTATGGCGCGGCAGAAGTCGAGGCCGAGGCCGTCCGGGGAAATACCAGTTACAAGGACTGTAGGAGGTTAGTATGCGAAGTTTTTTTTCTTTAGAATATATAACCAGCGAGATATAGTGAGTATGGATGAGCGGGAAAGAGCGTACTCGTTTTGCCATGGATGTGGGAGCTCAATGTCGCTGCAACCTCGTCGCTACTCGTGATGTGGTTCCACGACGTGTTGGACATTGTTGTATTTTGCTCTGCAGGCGAAAAAGTGACACCGATTTGCCAGAATTCGATTCTACCAGGCGACGAGACGGAAAAAATTGGGTGGTGATTGGAGCTCTCTGGTTCTTGCAGTTGCCGAGGTGCCTAGTTATGCCTTTTCGCATCTATTTTATATCTTCGATTTTCGTTGCGTCGGCATTGCGTTAAGTATGAACTAGATTCGTGCACCGATTGGCAGCAGCAGTAAGTGGATCGGTCGGAGTTAGCTAGGACTTTAAAAACCCTACGCCCTACTCGACATGGATCTTTGACATTAAAACAGGCTTCGATATATATATATTGGTTTCGTCCTGGTATAGATCTACAATATTGTGAGTGGATGCTTTAGTAAACTTGCGGCTCTCACGATTTGTAAGCTGTTCTTCGTACACAACGGCTTTTAAGCAGTGTGTGAATCTGTCGGAGATAATCGGAGATATGGCGCATTATTGGATGTTCGATCGATGCGATCTTGGATATCTTTTTTGTGAGATCATGAGGATCCTACCTCAATTGACGTATTCGGCTTCTCTATTTTGAAGGCCGAGATAGTATTTTTTGATTCAGTGCTAATAACGAGGCTTCCTTTTCGCTATTCGTTTTGTACGCTCAGCAAGCTGGAAATTTTGTATGTGAGTCATGTTGCCTCGATTGGTACATAAACCTCATTCTTATCTAAACTTTCATACAAAAGGCAAGCACCGTGGCGCAGTGGAAGCGCGCCGGGCTCATAACCCGGAGGCCAACAGATCGAAACTGTTCGGTGCTATCATCCTCTTCTTTTTTTTCGCGATTTTTTGTTCTGCTTTAGGCATCCGAACTACTCTTCCTCTTTTTT
>JAJTTS010000003.1:3360169-3388327 GCA_036971165.1 Arthrobotrys iridis
GGATATGACGCATTTAAATTTTTTTTTTTTTTTTGGAGCCTCCCTGCCATGTGGCTAGCCTCGAATAAGCTGGACAGGTGATGCTCCTACCCGTCATACCATAAGGCTCGCTACAAGATATTAGAGATGAGGTGTATCGGGCTAAGCGATTAAAAATAAGAATTCTCAGGCCGAGCAGTTCATTTGATTCTCCATTACACGCTACGGTATGCCCGCCAGTATTAATAAACAACTCTTGCCTCAGCGCTCGGAAACCCGCAGATCCTAAAAATGCGTTGCTGTTGTTGTACAGACAAGGGTCTGCCGGATTGGGAAGCCTGCCGAAAAATACCACAATCCTTGTCCAAAAGTTGACGCAGGGATTCGGACCTGATTCGTCGGATCCGGAAGTGTGCATGAGCCTTTGAGAATCGCAATAATCGGAATCCTGAGAAAGTGGAGCTTAAGGACTTGCAACTTGCATGAGGACCTATATATCCGGCATTTCAAGTCAATACCGACCCCAGTTGACAAAGATAATTGCCGCTCCAACCTTGTGATGGCATACACGAGGGATGCATGTCTCGAACTAGCTGGCCAGCTGTCGAGATTTGGCAGAAAAGACTGGTACGGGCATGATTGCTATTGATTGGCCATATTGGAAAAAGAGATGGCGGAGTGTAACATCAGCTACCTGAATTCTGTGCCGAGCGGCCTTAAAGTAAGTTTAAAGGCAGACACCTGTAGCCAGCCTCAAGAAAGCGAGGTCCGGTCTTGGGTCCCAGGAGCTGGTCCCAGATTTTGGTTTGCATTTGCATTGCAGTGACCAAGTATGCAGAATGACTCTGTTCAAATCTTCTATCGGCATCCTCGTGAACATCTAGGTATTTAATATGAGGCTGAATGTATATTAATTTTTTCGGGAAATGTAGCCTCGAGGCTACGTGAAGCAAGGCTCAGGCTAGGGCGATATGGCCAGCGCTGTTCCCGCCCTGTAACTATGTTTTTTTAGGATTGGAATAGACTTCAACGGCAGAACCGTTCTTGCAGATCTCTGTCTGACTCGGCGTCATGAGAAATTTTGACTCGCAATTAGGCCAATTGAATCAATAGATAATGAGAGACATCTGAGATGGGATATCTCTGAATATTGACCTCATAGGATCTTTCTCGATTAACTTAGAGTGAGTCGAGGCTGATATTTATTTATGCACGGATCCACACTGTGAAACGTTCAGATACGTCGCGCGAATTATTTACGGTGAAAGCTTGTTCAGCCCAGGCTCGTGCAGAACAAACGGCCCACATTTTCACCTGCAGGTCGCTCGCTTCCCCAAAAGCCGGATGCTTCCGCCAATTGCTTTTCTAAATTTTGTGATTCGTTGGAACCCTCTCCGGACCGTTTTGGCTGGTTGTCCTGCCACTTTGGCATGCGTTGCCGTATCCTCACAGTGCTCCCGCTTCAACCCTTTCTCAGCTAGCGCAAAGACCCTGCAGGACGAAGAATTTACTGGGGTTCTATGGATCTAACTTATCACTAACACGTAACTAGGCCGTATACTGGAGTAACAAGTATAGATTTTACTGACTGATTGTCAATCCGTCACCAAAAGTCGTCAGGATCTGACTTTGAAGGAAAATTTTATGCGAGACTTAAATCCGCGGGGCTGTTGGCTTTAATTGCTTCTTGCCTCTTGCTTGTATTTTGTATTTGCGGATATAAAATGGGGAACCTGTGCCGGCGTGAGCAGAGGATGTAGAAATATGCCAGCCTATCCTAGTGGTATACCATACTATTACTGCGAAGTATATATATCATCACTTCTGTAACTTTATAACTTGCATTTCTAGGCTCTGCCGCACCGACTTCGTCTTTATACCTCATATATTCCCTTTAAATTTCTTCATCTTTAATATAATCCTAATCAACACAGTCAATATGAAGTCTATCGTCAAAGCTTCCGTCGCCGTTGTATTGGCCGCATCAGTGGTTTCCGCCCAGCTTGACCGACTCCCAGATTGCGCTGTAGGTTCCTGCTCTTTCCCCTCCGCTAGTCGACTGAAATAAGGAATTAAATACTAATTTAGTCTCATCGAACTGCAGCGCAACTGTTTGAGCCAAATCAATGTCGTTTCCCGTTGTGCGAATAACGTTGAATGCGTCTGTAACTCTCAAGCTTTCCAAGACGGATTCGCCCCATGTATTAGCTATGGCTGTTCTGCACAAGACTATCAGGCTATCAGTGATGCCACTGAAGCACTTTGCTCAAGCGCCGGCGAGACGGTAACTGTGACCGTTGAGGCTCCAGCCCCGACTCGAAGTACTCCGCCAGAACTCGCGAAGTTCCCAGGTTGCGCTGTAAGTGTCTCGAAATCCGCTTAGAAACCCCTATTCCTAACTGCATCCCTCTGTAATAGCGTGACTGCGTTAGCCAATTGAACGCGATCGCCGGCTGCCGCGAAACGGACTTTAAATGCTTCTGTGGATCCAATGCTTTCCTTGACGGATTCAATCCTTGCATATCCCTCCTCTGCAACCCGAGCGACTACGGAGCAACCAGTGACGCCGCTGAATCTCTCTGTGCAGATAACGGTGTCAGTGTAACCGTCACGGCTACCACTCCATCCCCGTTTCCCACCTCTGTTGCAACATCCTCCTCCCCGGCTGAATCGACCGATGGGCCTTCCGAAACTACTGGCGCCGAGGAGACTTCGGGACCAGCTGAGACCACCGGTGCTGAGGAGACTTCAGGACCAGCCGAGACTACTGGTCCCGGCGAGACATCCGCACCCGTTACCACCAGCATGGCCACAGTTCCAGTTCCAGGCGGGAATCGAACTACCTCTGGGTCGGGCTCCACTCCAACATCAAACGGCGGTGCCCGGCACACTGCATTCGCTGGTGTCCTTGGTGCCGCCCTCCTTTTCGGTGCCGCCATGTTGTAGAGGACTATATCGCTATAGCCTCGGCGTACCTCTAGAAGTAACCAAGGCCTTCATGATAGTATTTTTTTTTGTTTGTTTCGTATAATTTCATGTAGGCTAGAAAGTCTGGGAAAGGCAGAAAGAGACTTAACAGATATTCTTCAAGCTCAAGGGCTCAAAGTATCTAAATTAATATAATTGCAAATATCTGAGTAACTATATCGATACCGTAACAAATTCAGGGTTCGCAGTCGTATTATTATGAACTAATTCAAGTCTGACCAATAAATCCATGCAGCCGTCGTAAAATAGATGCCAGAGCCTAATAAAAGATAACCAATGAAGAGTAGAGCAATCTACAGCCTTAACATTAGTCCCAGCGATTGGATTGATCGTGATATAAAATTCTCTCGGAGACAAAGCTTGGAGCGCTGGAACTAACCTTAGAATCATCGCCCCAAGACATCTGCCAAAGTTTGCTTACTATCATGACTGATAATCCTAAGATGTACGATATGATACTGTAACTCAACAACAACGTCGGTGTTTGTAAGACCCAAAGACTCGCATATCGTCCGAATTTGGAATTCCCGACTATGGCGGACCGATAAGTCCAGTCCGGCGCACGGAGCGGGATAGATGATAGGTATATTCCCAAATGGAAAGAAATCACAACGGAGAACAAGCTCAGCAGCAATGCACCGTACCAGAAGCCTAGTACAGTCCAATGAGCGTCATAAGGCTGACTCCATTGAATTGACCCGGTTATAGCAGCTCCGACTACAGTTGCCTGTGAACTAATGTCAGAACGTCCTTCTTTTTGTGATATATCCGCGAGCCAACTCTATGGAGTACTTACACAAAGACCAGCTTCGGCTAGTTCCTTCTGCTTTGAATGGACCCAAATAGCTATCTTTGACTGATCCTCCGTTCGATTATCCCAGATCCCTCTCGAAAAACTAATGTGCAGACAGCGCCATGGATGTGTTAGGATATAAAGACCTAGTTTGAGCCATTTTGAAGCCATAGATAATCCTTGATCGATGAATTTGAGCTTATTTCGCAGTTATAATTACAAAAGTACCCAGTCGTTAGTTTGCGACCGTCTCAATTAATACCAGTTTCCTTGCACTCCCGCGCAACACACTTTGCGCTTGGATGTGCACGCGTGATGCGTGGGATTTTGAGAAACTGGGGAAGAAATTGGACGCGGGGCCAGGTACGTAGCCGCCGAATAAGTGACTTATGATACGGTGAACTAGGAGGAATATCTTTGCTGTGAGCCTAAAGAAATATATTCGAGCTTGAAATTTTTGCGAACTTTTAAGGATCGTAACTCTTTTCAGAAAGCTGACGAATGGAGGCTGCATAATGACGCCGCTTAGCCGGCCCTTTGTGCGGCTGAGTCCTACGGTCGGCCTTGCGTGCATGTTCGCCTAGCTACTATCAGCCCCTGAGGCTTAAAAGCGGGTCGAAGTTGATTCTCTTAAGGACGCGATTCTGATAGACTTCTCCGATGTCTCTATGCATAGAAAGATGGAGATCCGGAGAAGGGAGGCGGTTCTGTCAAACACGGTTGCCAAAATATACCACTACGTTATGCGCCAATAATTTATCCTCTTGAAAGTGTCGATGAAATTCGCCAGGATCGGTATAAAGTTCAACACTCCGTACGTGTATCAGAAATAGCTACAGATATAGGCCATATAAATATAAATCAACCCCACAAGCTCGTATAAATAGAAAAAGAGAGGAAATATTCATGTAGATAGTGACAGTCTGTTGTGCATGGAAATATTTTATAAAAACTGTGCCGGCCTGCTGAGAGGCAGTCGATAAACTACGATAGATTTTCGAATTTCTCCAATGAATTAAGTGAAGAAATGTCGCGCTCCTCATCATCGTCTTCTTGAATTTGCCCTTCATCATCAGTTCTACCAGCACGCTGGAAATAATTATCATTATCTCTTATGTACGAATGATCGTTGTTCTGGGTTGCCAGATTGGAACCTTGGAGAGCCGCGAGAAATTCATAGTCAAGGTTATTAGGCACTATAAATATCGCATTACCGAGTTGATACTCCGTGAGTGGGTCCAATTCATTGAATCGATCAATCAACTGCTGTCGCTGGTATTGCTGATATGGAGGTAGAGATGATGGCGCATTGCTAAACAGGTATGATTGAGAGAATTGCCTCTGGTATTGATCTAGAGGATTATTAGGCTGATTTGGTAAACCGAGCTGCTGGCCTTGGTTTTGAGAAGGGGCGTTGTAGCCGTAATTGGGGCTTTGAATCAAAGGGTCTACATTTGCAGAAGCATAACTCATGCTGGGACCGCCCTGGTAGGGGTTATTCAAGCCGGCGTTGGACTGACTCTGTGGGTAGATTAACGTATCGCCTCCACTATAAAACTGAAAAGGTAGATCACTCGCGGTTATACCAGGATCTAAGTTTGTGGATGCATAGTAGGTCGCTGGTATATAAAAATTCTTGTTCCCATCAATCTTTATATTGGCATCGGACTCGGTTTGCCGGTTTTTCGTTCCAGTATTCATCTTCTTCTTGGGTTTAGGATCTTTCTTTGGCTTGGGCTCTTTCTTAGGTTCGGGTTTCTTTCTGTGGGTCTGTCTGGTTTGCCTAACGGTGGGTTGTGAAGCTTTGTTGCGCTCATTCCGTAGATAATCGATGAATTTTAAAACAATCCCTCGATTCGTGTTGTCTTCCTTCTGTAGAGTTTCCCGTCCTGTTCCTGGTTCTTCTTGCCACTCCTTTTGCTCCTCTACATATTCGTTATATATTTCGTTTTTTTCCTGTTCTGAAAGACCCTCCCAATTAGGGACCGTTTGAAGCAGAATAGAGATTATATCTTGCTTATTCAACCGGTCGTGGGCATCATTGATTGCAGGTTGTACAAGTTCCGTGCTCCGTAGTTCATTTCCAAGCTGCAATGGCCCCGCATCTTGCGACTGGGACTCATCATAGCCGAGCGCTTTCCATTGCTCGCGCATAGATTGATATGCTTGGTGTAGCTGCTCCTCCCGCCGCAATCGTTCCTCATCACTTTGACCAAGCAGTAGATTTCGATAAGCAGTAGGCGGCTGAGAGTATTCCCCGCGGCCTCGATTCCCAGGCACTAATCCTAGTTTCACTTGCATCTCGCGGTCTCCGGGTTGAGCCGATATATTGATAACCCCTTCCGTTCGAAGTGTCACTGTCTGTGGCCTCTCGGTTATTTCCCCACTCCCATCCCACTTCTGAGTATCAACATTTACACGTTTGCCCTCATTATTTGGAGTAATGCTTTTGACCTTGATGGCGTTGCGAAAAACCAGGAACTCTGCCTCCTTTATGTCGCCCGCGGCGCGCGCAGGAACGGTAGCTGGCGTTTGACGAATGGCTATAGATCCTTCGGGTACATGCCTTTGACCGTGGAAATAAATGTCTCCGAATGGAATCTGCGCTAGGCGAGAGACTTTTAGATCATTCGCTACAAGCGAGGTTGTGGGGTCAAAGGCGAAAATTTTGTTGAACAGGACGACTTGTCTCGTGTATGGTATTGAGTAGAAGTGGACGAGAATGTTAGGCAACCCATCGCAATTACGATTCTTCCAGAAACCTACCCATCCAACCAAGTCACGCCACTCTTTCGGTGCTTCCGGTAGCTCGTCAAGGCCTGCGTCCTCAGGGCCGAAGTTCGTGATTGAAATCCCTCTTACCGGATTGCTAGGATCGCTATGGCCAGGGCTTAAGCGACAGACTTTTGGCCCTCCTACCACTTTTGTGGTATACCACTCTCGCTGAAGTATTTCGTCTTTATTTAGGTTTTTATTACTTCGCTCGAGCTGGTGTGCCCAACCTACGACAGCACCGGTCCGGAGCAGAGTGAGGACGACTGAAAAGCAGATTGGTATACGCATCTTGCGAGTTTTCTTCGAGTCCAAGATGGGTTTTAAACGAAGCTCGCAAGAAGCTTGCCAGCAGCCGAACTTTTATCGCTACCCAATATATAAGAAATAAAAATAACATGCTCTTATATCTGATTACAGAGGAGCCCTTTTGCGAGATATGCCTATGCAACTAGAAACTCTGGGGGAATCTGTGTTGACTGTGTGGTAGTTTTGGATTTCCCGTTTGGGCGACATGCAACTGCTATTTTTGGTGGAACCCCCTGACGACGTCGCAACACCAACCCGACCACCAAAACGTCGAAAGTCTGCCTTATACGAGGCCACCTCCGTGAGACCGTTTCCCGGTTCCACTCAAAAGCATTCTCGGGTTTCCGACTTTCCCCCCGTCACAATGAGTAGGAGTGATAGCTGTGTGGCCATCCTCTCCTCCTTCGAAGCCATCGCCTCCTTAAGCCGTAGCTCGATCCCAGGTTTCCTTTCAAGTCGGTTTGCTGGTTGAGCTTGACTCCCAGCTCGCTAATTGAAGCCGCCATCCGCTGCCGAAGACCTTTTGAGACTAGGTGGTCAGCCCGCATTCTCGGTTCTGACCTGCCGGCTGAGGCGCATATCAAGGGTCCTCTTCACATTGCGGGATCTTGCAGATACATCACAGACAATGGCGTTCAAGATATCTTGCCCTCGGTTGACACCGCTGCAGTCGCGTGTCGCCGTATCCTCGTTCGCGACGGTGCTTATGATAGCTTTGCTCGTTCTGTGGACATTACCGCCGTCAGCATATTCGCAATCGATACCCGATCTGGGCAGTGGCCACCACCGACTTCACCATCACCACTCCTCCTCCGAAGTTTCCCAGAATGACCGGGAACCACTCATTGAGGGAATCAGTACAATTTACAATCCCCTCATACAATCGACCGAGGAGTCACAGTCGTGGGCAGATACCAGTTCTTCAAAGGACGATCCACTTCACGACCTATTACCAGGGATTCTCCAAAAACGCCAGGGAGGGCCGTTTCTCAATTCTCTTGTCAAGGACCAAGCTCGGAATTTTAATATCAGACCGGGGGAAACCCAACTTTGGGGACTGGACACCGAACAACTCTTCTCTGATGCCGGGCGAACAGGCTCTTCCAATGTCTTTGTTGATATTGAGAAAAACAGCCGTATTCGGACAGTCTACTTCGGGTTCAATACATGCTGGGGTCCTACGCCGTCCAATGTCACAAAAACATTTCCCCCAAATTTAACCATCTACGCTTCCAATTCGACCTCCAACAAGTCGCCCGGCCCGGCCGCCAACCCGCGCCAGCAGATAGTCGTCCCGGTGATTGAGGGGTTTGCTAACGTCACCGTCAATGCTAGTTCGACGGTATACCTTTCGGTCGTAGCTCCTAATATTACGGCTGAGATGGGGAACTTTACTGGTTTTTACAACTATGAAATAGTGGCCTCAACTAAGCGAGCTTACTTTGGTTGGTATAAATACCAGAATCTCTACCTCATCGACAGCGATTCGTCCAACGCCCTGCTAATCTCTGGTAACGAGACGACTTACGACAAATCCGTCAATGTGTCGACCATAACCCCTCCTTACACATTCTTCGCGCATCCAGCCAACGATACGTCATTGACCGGCTTGAGGAGGAGTTGGTGTGGGCTCAAGTCCCGTGCTCTGCTGACCTCCGCCAATGGCGATATCTCTATGACACGGCGAGGCCTTGGAAACAAAGTCAAGGAGCAGATCTATCTGAAGGGGCTCAAGCCAAACATGACATACAATGTATGGTTGGCAAAACAGAATAATGAAACCGAAGGCGGCTTCATATATTCCGCGGTCAACCTGACCACCAAGTCAGGTACGTTCATTCAATCAACTGTCTTTCTTGTGATCTTCGCTAACAATGGATTGCGAACGTAGATGGAAATTGTCGGGTTATATACGACTTGGAGTTCTGCTCTGAGGTGGCATACGCCGTCCCCACGAACGACACCATATTCCCGAATATGGCTCGCCTCGCCAAATTCTACGACACGTACGCATCCTCCTGGTACGCCAATTTCTCGTACTCGCTGCAGCAGGTTCAGTGCAACACCACGTCGGACCGAGAATACTCCCACCTGAGAGGCTGCGATGACTGTGACAAGGCTTACAAGACATGGTTGTGCGCGACTACCATCCCCCGTTGTGCGGATTACAGCAGCGACGCAGCATTCCTGGCCGAACGAAGCCGGGACGGGGGGGAGGATAAAGGTCCCACCAAGGCATTCCTGGAGGACGGGCGGATCATAGATATCCAACTCGCAAACGTGACCAATGATGACGGATCGGAGCCGCAGGCGTTTAAAGCTGCTAGTAGGAATATACTGATCGATGAGGTTGTGAGTCCCGGCCCGTATAAGGAGATCAAACCATGCATGGACCTCTGCTGGAGTCTGGTACAGAGTTGTCCTGCGAGTTTGGGTTTCAGCTGTCCTGGAGGTGCTCGCGGGGGTCATAGTTATGGGTGGAGAAGTAATGACGGTGATATTACGTGTAGTTACCTGGGAGCTGCTTATTTCTTGAGTGCGGCTACAAGGGGGTCTATGGCGGTCGGAGGAGGGTGGGCTCTGGCGGTTGTTGGAGCTGTGGCCGTGATGATGGGGATTGTGTAGGTAGATGGATTAGAGCTCAGACCGCTACAGGGTCTGCAGGTGTTAGAGAAGTCGCATTCGTTTATATTTTTGAGATACCTCATGATCGTTTAGCGTTCACTGCCTGTGTATGATAGTTCATTGAATAGATCACTCGATAATTGACCATGCTTCCAATACGGACGCAAATTCCTTTTTTTTAACTCACAACATTTAAGACTGTGCAAATATGTCGATCGCGAGAGTGATTTAACTTTTTTTTGTCTCTAATATCTCTGTATAAATTTTAATTTTATGGTCCCACAGGGAACTACATGATCGATAACTAGAATCAATGGAGGGTTTAGAAAAAAAAAATAAAACATTTGACATATATATACCCAAGTCTCACGGAGATCTTAAAAAGAGTTGGTATAGATAACATCTATAGAAATGAGCCAGTGCCTTCGGGAGTGTTTAAGCCCCGTCCTTCGCACGATTAACCATCCATTTCCGGAATTTCCTCCATCATAAGCGTGACTTCCTCGCAAGCTTCAGACGACTAGTTTGCAATTATAAGAAAAGTAAGAATTAGTCTCGTCATAAAACGAAGGGTTTACGAATGGATAAGATGGGAGAAGATTCGAAGCGTTTAAACGAAATGTAAACGGGAACTTACTCCTAAATATTCCGAATTAAAGGTATGTGAGGAGCAACAAGCTGGAAGGCCTGTGCAGATATCAACGAAGGGGAGCGATCTCACTGGTTAAGACATGGACGAAGTTAGTGATCTCATCCAAAAAGATTGAATTGGACGGAAAGAGAAATCAAATTTTGTAGGTTACTAGCTACTGTACTCACGCGCAGGATCAGTCAGTGGGAAACATGCTTCATCAGTGGGATTCTCAAGGGCTTCTGCGGTACAGCATGATAGCGAAAGACCGAAATCACACCGATTGGTAATTTCACCGATTGTGATGGTATCCGGAATTTCTGGGAGATCATTTGAGAGCGCCACAGCGGTGGCGATGAGTCCAAGGATGGTGGTAATTGGGCAGTACATCTTCGCTTTCGATTAAGTAAAGGTTAAGATGCTGTCTATCTATCTTCTCGGTGGTGCGGAACTGAAATAAATGGAAGGCGATAAAGGGACGGTGCTCAGGCTATTTTGGGAGAAGATCTATGAATTAAATATTGTAACTCTCTTTGAACGATTAGTGACAATGGATGATTTTAAATACCATCTCTCTCCTGTCTTTGATCATGATTTCAAAAAATCTAAAACAGTTCTGTCCAGCAATATCGCGAGGAATGGGAGAGGGATATATATTAACTACCAGTATGGGATATTAAATGAGCGTTTGAATCGCTTGGATACGGTAGCGAGCATGCTGAAGCTCCTTTGATACGTCAGGAATGTAAAACTGTAACACACTTGCTGATTTTCAGTTATAGGGTTATGAGGTGGCCTAGCCTCAAGATATATCTCCTTAGGGACCTTTGAAGTTATTATGGTGTAGGTTTTTGCCACTTTATCAGAACCGTGTAGATATTGACCCAACGTACCATTAAGTAATTGGTGAGGTGGTCATGCAATTCACACACCCATGCATGGCCGAGGGGACTGTACTAACAAACAATATGTTCTAGTTTAATTACAAATCTCCTTTCTATTTCATAAACAACCTATATAATCCGATGAAGTCCGCATGATGTGGTTTTCTCTTGGGGTATTGGCTTCAATATATCCCAACGCTATATCGATAGCCGATTGATTATAACTCTAGAATCACTTTGATATGTTCCACGGATTCAGGTAGGCCTGGTGGGCTAGCGGATCGCATGGGCATGTATACATATATAAGCGAAGATGCACGTAATTTGTTGATTACAGATTTTAAAAATACTTAGTGACTCCTTAGGAGATTTATACCATAGCACTTAACGGTCAAGGCATCGATGGTCAGATCACGTATATTCTTTGAAGGCGGCGAAGATACGTGTATATAATATGGCTCCAACACGATCTACGCTGGGACCAGTTATAGCAACGAGACTTTTACCGTCGCGTGATTTGAGGGCCTCATCGGACAGCCTGGGGTAACTTGAAAATCATGGCGGGGTACTTGATTTAAACTTCCCCGGTCGTGCGACCCGTTTTTCGGTTATGAGGTTCAGGTCGTGTGGAGAGGCGGGGTGGTGGCATGATCCTGGCGTTTGAGTTGAAGGGTGTTCCGGATGGCAGGAAGTGGCGATTCGTCGACGGATAATGCATGAAAGAAAAGGTATAAAATGCGGCACATCCGGTTATAGAATTATGGAGGCGACAACATCGCATGGCTCTATAATATATATAGTGCATGTATATATATGTACATCTACATTCTTATAGGACGTAGCAGCGGAATTTGTATTAATATTTTTCTAAGTACATATAAATCACGAATATACTTCGATTTGTATCAAGAACTTT
The DNA here is from genome assembly GCA_036971165.1 of Arthrobotrys iridis. Lineage (NCBI taxonomy): Eukaryota > Fungi > Ascomycota > Orbiliomycetes > Orbiliales > Orbiliaceae > Arthrobotrys > Arthrobotrys iridis. Next base: position 3,372,067 of record JAJTTS010000003.1, read on the forward strand.
ATTGTGAGTTACAGGGAACTGATGTCGAAAATTCGAAAAGAAAGCCTTGCGCGGGACTGACAATTAAGATCCAGGAGCGGAGTATATATACAGCTAGCATAGGAAGCTACCGACGCGACGAGGGTATAGGATGACCGACTATAAAAATATGTATCTCCCGGATATTTATTAAGCTTATGTCTTAAAAATCATGCCTGCATATGCAGATTATGTATATTTTGGCCAATTTGGCTGATAGCTATGTGTTGGAATGTGGTCGTCTGGATTCGGCTTAGTTCCTCGCAGTTTGGCTAGGGCCACTGCTATCCCATCCTTTCCTTCTTTCTCCGGCGGTGTCCACTCAATTTAAACCCGACTGTGATATTCTCGAGACAGCAGAAAAATATAAATTATCCAGATCCGAGCACATGAAATATATATATCCCACCGGAGGCCCCCACTGTACAGTGCGATGAAGTACGGCCCCGTGCAGTGTATATGTATGTATTATCAGAATATATTTCTCAGCGCCGCCGTCCGTCCTGAGGGAGCAGACCGGACAGATCCTATCAACCGAGGATGTTCTAGCGCATGTCGAAGCAACGAACAAAAATCCATGGCCCAGCCAATCCCGTTCCACCGAAACGGAGAATTTGGGGCTGGCTGACCTGGGGTGCGGCCCTCGTCCGGGGTATCGCATCGGCCTAAAACTTCACATGCAAAGGCGGAGGCCAAAACCACCGTCATCAGACCCACAATCTGGAGAAGCGCCCCCTGTCCTTACATACTTGGTCACCTAGATCTGTGCAACCGAGAACCTCGTACCGCCCGCGTACTCGTCGTAGTTGGTCGTGGAACTCTCGGCGCATGCGCAGGACCGGTCACAGCGAGAAAAGCCGACAGAGCTGGAGGACTGCATCTTCCATTTGTCATTCTTAAAGAAGGTTACAGTCAGCTCTTGGTCTTTCAATCTTGTCATCGATATTTTTTTTTGGCTTTAAATTTGTAGTTGCAGCCTGTTGCGCTTCTCCAAGAAAGACTGGCTATCCTCGGCAGGAACGTCATCTCCAACACGCTCCCTTCGCCTTCACAGCTTCAAGACCACACCAAAGCCCGTCCTCCTGCTCCTCCTACTACTGAGAGGCTCTTCGCGATGGCGGTCACCAAGTCCACGTGAGTGTTTCTGAGATAAGGATTTTCATGATTCTACTAGGGATAGAGGAGCTAATATGATATGATGCCTCCAGTCCATCCGACTCGATCACGGTCCGGGACAACCGCACAGGTCAGACCATCGATATCCCCATCAAGCACAACAGCATCCCCGCCACGGCCTTTAAAGCCCTCAAGGCCCCGCTGAATCCTTCGGATCAATCCCAAAGAGATGAGGACGATTATGCCGCAGGATTGAGAGTCTACGACCCTGCCTTCATGAACACTGCTGCCTTGACCAGCAAGATCACTTACATCGATGGCGAGAAGGGCACCCTCATGCACCGGGGCTATCCAATTGGTACGGAACCAAGTTGATATACAACATCGGATCGCCTCGGATAAGCTTGACTAACAGGACGATAATAGAGCAATTGGCTGAGAAATCCGACTTCCTCGAGGTTTCCTACCTGCTCATCTACGGCGAACTGCCGAATAAAACCCAGAACGAACGGTGGAGATGGGAAATCATGCACCATACCTTCTTACCCGACGATCTCTCCCGTATGATGCAAGCCCACCGTTATGACGCTCACCCTATGGCCATTTTCGCCTCGACCTTCAGTGCCATGTCCGCCTTCGCTCCCGACGCCAACCCGGCCCTGCAGGGGCAGAACCTCTACATCAATGACAAAGCTGCCATGAACAAGCAGATCGTGCGGATTCTGGGGAAAGCCACTACCGTAGCGGCGAATGCGCTGAGAATAAGAATCAATAGGCCTTTTGGTAGGTCTCAGTTTATATATCTGCACAGTACAAATTATATGCGGGGCTAACGTCGGGGTTGAATAGTTCTGCCGAGATCTGATCTGTCGTACACCGAAAACATGCTGTACATGATGGATCACATGAACGAACCCAGCTCCTACCAGCCAGACCCAAGGTTGGCAAAAGCATTGGATGTCCTCTTCGTTCTCCACGCCGACGTAATGCTACCTCCCCACCGCTTTTCCAGCTGCCACCCTATACTAACATGATGATTAGCACGAAATGAACTGCTCCACCGCCACAATGACCCACGTCGGTTCCTCGCTCGTTGATCCCTACAGCGCCATTGCCGCCTCTGCCTGTGCACTCTACGGCCCTCTCCATGGAGGTGCCAACGAAGCTGTTATTCGCATGCTTCAGTCCATCGGCACCGTCGAGGCGGTACCGGCCTTCATAGAAGGTGTCAAGAACCGGAAGCAGCTGCTATTCGGATTCGGACATAGAATCTACAAGAATACCGATCCGAGGAGCAAGATTATCCGCGAAGTTGCCGATACTGTGTTTGAAATAATTGGAGCCAAGGAACCGTTGATCGAGGTCGCTATTGCACTGAAGGATGCGGCGTTGGCGGATCCTTGGTACGTTTTCCCGACAACTGGGCCATGAAGATGTGCAGAGTTAACAAAGGGTGAACAGGTTCCAAGAGAAGAAACTCTACCCAAATGTCGATTACTGGTCAGGTCTGGTCTACAAAGCCTTGGGCTTCCCGCTCGATTTCTTCCCAGTACTCTTCGCCGTCCCACGTGTCGCAGGATGGATCGCACACTGGAAACAGTTGATCGATAGCGGGACCAATAAGATCGCCAGACCGAGGCAATTATACGTCGGTGAGAAGAGAAGGGATTATGTCCCGCTTGATCAGAGAGAGGACATTGGCGAGCCAAAGGACAGTAAAGTTGGTTTGAAAGAGCTGCCGGTGAGTAACTTCGCTATAGTTGACTATGAAAGGAATTGATGCTAACGGTCATGTAGCATTATATGAGTAAAAGAAAGCTGCGACCGTCAAGGTTATAATCGGCGGAGGCAAAATATGGTGGATGTTATAAGAGTGCGGGTTGATACCTAGAAGGAAGGAGTGGGAGGTAGAACAGGCCTTCCTTTGCATTGGTGTTTGTCTAAAGCGTGCTTCCCATGGAGTTTTTGCTTTTATCCGATCTTTTTTCGTTAGTGTTATTGCACCCTCGTAGGGATTCTCAATTGCATTATGACATTATCCAAAATTCATGATACTGTAATACTTTCGAAGAGGTGATTTCAGTGCACTTGGTATCTGGATGTTCAGGATCACGGGTTCTATACATATATTTATCTACTCATTTGGTCTTCACCTAGGCCATCCGTATTTCTTGTAGGTATATAGAGATGGAACTTATTCTTGATATTCAATATCGGAACCGGTACCGTATATGTATATATACATTGCGAGACACAATGCTCGTCTGTATATATATACCAAACGATTATTTACAAGTAGAATTGAGCGGAGAGCAATCGACGCATCAAAGATCCAGTATGCATATGATAGAGAAGAAACTCATAGAGATTATCTAGAAATATCAAGCTACAGCTTTCCCTCCCCTCCCTGAAACTGCCCGTGGCGGCCGACTCCGCTGCTGAACCGCTTCGCCCCCATCACACTCTCCTGACTGATAACCTTAACTCCGTTCTCAAACTCATACTTCATCGCCTCCCGAAAGCTCCCAGCGTTATAACACGCGTAATAAGTGCTGTTCCTATCCTTATTCATACATTCCTGCGGGAAAACCAGCAGCTGCTTCGCAATACTTTCCGCTTCCTCCAACGCCTTCCCCTTCGGAACAACCCTGTTAGCAAGCCCCATCGTCAGCGCTTCCTGCGCCGAAACAGGCCTACCCGTGAGTATCATATCCATCGCCCTTCCGAGGCCTATTATGGCCTGCAATCGGACTGTCCCGCCGTCTATCAGCGGAACCCCGAAGCGTCTGCAAAAAACCCCAAAGACGGCGTCTTCCTCCGCGACCCTTATGTCTCCCAAAAGGCTCAGCTCTAGGCCTCCGGCGACGGCGTACCCTGATACAGCGCTGATCACCGGTTTCTTAATCATCAACCGCGAGGGGCCCATGGGCCCCAACTGTCGTTCCTCGCCGTCTTTGAAAGCTTCACCGCCGGCTAATGCGGCGTCTGTGGAGGCGCTGCTGGCGAGGGAGTGTAGGTCAAACCCGGCGCAGAAGGTTCCGTGGGCGCCGTAAAGGATCAGAATTTTCTGGGACGGGTCGTCTTCGAAGGTTGTTACGGCTTCGTAGATTAGTTTTGCGGTTGCAGGGTCGACGGCGTTGCGACGGGTCGGGCGGTTGAGGGTTATGGTTGTTATGCCAGTTGGTGTCTTTGTGACCAAGATAGGGGCTTCGTCTGAAGAAGACATTTTTTCCCTTTCTTTCTATGATTCTAGAGATTTTTTTTACGGAGAAAAATGTATAAGTTAGTGGTATATACTATTTCGGCTGGTAAAGAGTGATCGGTGACCAAAGTTATCTGGTCTCGCGGGATGTATCCAGATCTCGGTACTGAATTGTCTGAATCTCAAATATCAGGTATATAGACGTATGACATATATATACAATCAAAGACGGAACACACGTATATATACCTATAGCGGGCTACAGAACCTCCTCGGCCGCGGCCCAGCCGTAGACGCATCAAATTCACAAGACGCCCCACACCGCACTCATCCGCCATTCATATATGCCCCATTTGTCCGACTTAATTTCTGTTAAATAATATTAATATTTTTTGCATTCCTTTTGAAATGAGTTCTATTGATATCCACTCGGAAAGACGTTAGACTCCGCAGTAAAGCATTTCAATTGATCATGACTCAATATCAATCGTCGATGCCGACTCCCGCACCGGGAGCTTACGGCGGGGACGAGATTCTGAGAAACCACAAAAACAACACGACTGGTTCACACACAAGAAAAAGGTGGCTAGCGAGAGTTTCGATCGAGTACAACCATGGAAGCCAAGAGCCTGTCTATTTCTTTGGCAGAAGCAAGCTTCGAAAAGTGTATCAACGACTTGTATTTCCACTGATGCTATATTTCTTATGTAGGGTATAAATTATATAAATTAAGTGTGTACAGCCGCCAACATGTCGGTATGTGCTCCCAGTTCTTAGAACGCGAAAAGTGTTGTAAAGTTGGTCTCGTTGGAACCAGACAACACACTGTTTGACACTGTAAAGTCGACTTAAGCCGGCTACTTGTATCATCAACACAGCGCAGAACATTATACTGCGCGACATGATCGCAGACCTACGAATCGATACTATCGACGTCTAGAATCGGCTTTACCCCACAATTTTCTGGACAATAGGTCTTAGTTAGGAAAGCGTAACTACATCTCGGCGGTGGCCTTCCCAAAATACGTTAGGAAAGCAGTTTATATCATGTGCTCCTCTAGAAACCCCCTCGCTAGCCGAGGAACCGAAATTTTGTTGAGGTGAGTTCTGGAACTTCGACGAAAGAAAATAGCGTCGTCTGCGAAGGGGGGGAAGGAAGGGGCAGAAAAGGTCACACGGACCAATCGTTTAACAGGGTTTTGTTAGAGAAATCTGCGAAGCCCGACGACACCGATCCGGACTCTCCCTCATTCGTGCGCAAGTTTTTTTTTTTCTTCCCCTTTCCATTCGGGTCGCAGTTTCCTCGGAGCGAAAGGATGCGCATATGCGTGCATGCAGGATGGGAAAAGGGAGCCGTCGGCTCCGGATGACGGGCAATCGCTATTGAGGATTGCTTCTACACATGAGGATAGCATTCGTATCTTGCAACAGACTGACGTAAAAGCCGTGGAACGGAACGGCAGCCCAATTCAGACGGTGTTTCCAATATTAAGCTTCAGCTAGCAGCTAGCAGCCAGCGCCCTGCCTTCATGTTTAGTCAGCCAAGGTTGAGCATGTTTCCCTCACCTTGCCGAGTATGGACAAGCCTCGACAGGGAAATACCTCATCGAGCTCCAGCTTTCGGGACAGATTGGAATTCGGCGGCGTGTGATTGGGTCGCGAATCCGGAAAGACGAAAAAAAAAAAACGAAAGAGCAGTTACCCAAGTTAGCTCGAATGCATATTAGCATGCATCCCCACAGAAGCCGGGAACAAAGTGATGATTTTGGGGGTGGATATTTCTGGTCGCACGGTCTCATGTATGGAGGCACATCTACATTAGATATATGGATGCCCTTCTATACTTGCATGATTGCGTAGCTCGATCGAGAATGAAGCCTCTAGCGGTGCACGGCCTCAATTGAATCTCCCCAAAACTGAAGCCTGGCAATATCAGCCTGTTCTTCATGATCCATATTGGGGTTTTGAGAAAGACCGATTCGGTCGATGCTGACGTCCACGATGTATGCACGAAGCATGCACAATGTCCACACTTAGTCAACTCCGGTCCGCAAGGTTCCCCATCTGATGGTGATACAGTGCCTTTGCAGGGAAGGGAGTTTAATATTAATCAGTAAGAATGACCGGGGCCCGAAGTATGAATCGTACGGTCTGTACCTGATACTTTAGTCAAGCCTTTTTTTTTTTTTTTTTTTTTTCGGCTTCCTTTTCCAAGCTAGAACCTGTCCGCCACCGAGTCTATTCAATATTAAATACCACCTCACCTCTTCCTCGGCTTGATTTTGTTCCTTAAATTCTTCTTCTTCTTCGTACCTCTCTCAGATCATCGTCTTTGGTTTCTCGATAAATAGCAAGCGAACCCTCCCGACCGGTTCAATTGTTCTGCTCCTGTTCTGTTTCTCTAGTGTCGTTCCTGTTCGAATTCGTGTGCGCAGCAGCTGTCAGCAAATCGTTTGATTCCAATTAACAACACCTTCCCTTCTCATCAAAAGCGCCTTCTCCAAGTAAACCTCGAAGGAGAAAAAAAAACCCATTCTCGACGTCAACCTCAATTCAGCATCTCAAAAAATAACACTAGATACCGAAAACTCGAGTGCTTAATTAGAAATGGAGACCCTCCTCCGCCAGTCCAGGGCCGTTTGCCCATTTCTGAAGAAAACCTCTCCGTCGGCCCTCCGCGCCCTCAGCACCTCGACTTCCGTCGTCCCTCGTGCCCCCGGTATCGCCGGTGGCAAGATGTCCAACCTCCAAATCCTCGCCCGTAGATGCCCGGTCATGGGAAAGGCATTGACCGTTCAATCTGCTCGAAACAGCATGAATTCGGTTAGCAGCAGGATCGGAGGTGTCGGCGTCGGAGGGATGGCCAGCGCTGCCCAAAGAAGGGGTTATATCGTTCCAACTAAGGCCGCAAACCTTCAGAACACCAGGAAGACTGAGGCAATGGCTAGCAGCTTGGAAGATGTCCATATCAAAGCTGGTGTTTTTGATACTTCTAAGGGTGAGTTTTGATGGTGATTTTTATCAGAATATGATGTCAATGAAATTGGTTGGGAGTGAGATGCTGATAATGGGATATAATGGATAGGCATCTGTCCACACGGCGCCGCTGCCATGAAAGCCGCCAAGCACGCAGCCGACCTCACTGCCGCTGCTGACCATAAGCTCACGGTCTTCCAGAACAATACCAGCGCTAAGAAGGCGACTTTCGATTACGAGGGCTTCTATTACAATGAGCTCGATAAAAAGCACAAGGACAAGTCCTACCGATACTTCAACAACATCAACCGTCTTGCCCAGGAGTTCCCGAAGGCTCACATGGCGACGAAGGAGGACAAAGTGACTGTCTGGTGCAGCAATGACTATGTATGTTTTATATCGTCCCGTAACATCCCACTGATTCATGCTAATGATGATATCGATAGCTTGGAATGGGTCGTAACAAGCATGTTCTACAAACCATGCATGAAACCCTTGATACATATGGCGCTGGTGCTGGTGGGACCCGGAACATCTCCGGTCACAATCAGCACGCTGTCGGCCTTGAACAGACTCTCGCCAAGTTACACTCCAAGCAGGCTGCTCTGGTCTTCTCTTCCTGCTACGTCGCCAACGACGCCACCCTCGCAACTTTGGGTTCTAAATTGCCCAATTGCGTCATCCTCTCCGATTCCATGAACCATGCTTCAATGATCCAGGGCATCCGTCACTCCGGCGCTAAAAAAATGGTTTTCAAGCACAACGATCTTGCCGACCTGGAAGCCAAACTTGCTTCACTCCCCGCCGAAGTTCCCAAGATCATCGCCTTCGAATCAGTGTACTCCATGTGCGGTTCTGTCGGCCCAATCGAAGAGATCTGCGACTTGGCAGAAAAGTACGGTGCGATCACATTCTTGGATGAAGTGCACGCCGTCGGCATGTACGGCCCATCTGGTGCTGGTGTAGCCGAGCATCTTGATTTTGAAGCTCACGCCAACGGTCGTCCCCGTGGTACCGTCATGGACCGCGTTGATATCATCACTGGTACCCTGGGTAAAGCGTATGGCTGCGTTGGCGGTTACATCGCCGGCTCCTCTCTCCTAGTCGATGCCATTCGTTCCTTGGCACCAGGATTCATCTTTACCACTTCACTACCACCTGCAGTTATGGCTGGCGCCAAGACTGCAATTGAATATCAAATGAAATATGCAGGCGACAGACGCATGCAACAAATCCACACCCGCCAGGTTAAGGCGGAATTGAACTCCCGGGACATCCCCGTTATCCCTAATCCGAGTCACATTGTCCCTCTACTTGTCGGAAACGCCGAGCTGGCGAAGAAGGCTTCGGATAGGCTTTTGGAAGTCCACGGCATCTACGTCCAAGCGATCAATTACCCCACCGTCCCTGTCGGCCAAGAAAGACTACGCATCACGCCTACTCCTGGCCATAACGGTGAACTCCAGAACCATCTTGTGGAAGCACTCGAGGAGATCTGGACGACATTGGAGATTCCAAGAACTTCCGACTGGGCGGCCAAGGGCGGTCATGTTGGCGTCGGCGTTGAGAACGCTGAGGTTGTCGAGAATATCTGGACCGACGAGCAACTGGGTATTGGACGAGATATTACTGAGATGAATAAGCAAGAGAGGGAGTTAGTTGACATGATTATGGGTCGCGGGGTTGTTGCTACCACTGGTACTGAGAAGGTTAACAGGGAGGTAATGATGCAGGCTGGCGTTGATACTACTAGTATCCCTAAAGCTATTGAAGTTGGTGCTTAAAGCAATTGAGCTTCGTTAAGCCTTTTGATTAAGACGTAGTATTCATCCTTTTTGGCCCCAGTCTTTTGCGTAGTTCATTCGCGCACCTACCATTATCCCTATATTTGTTTTACCCTTACACAGTGTTTTTGGACTCATTTGCGCTAAGGATCTCCATTACTATCAAGTATGAGGTTTCTTTTTTTGTTAGCGTGATGTCTTAATTATAACCAGCTGCTGCAGCCCCTGTCTTGATTCTTAGTCACTCGTTTTACGGATGGAGGGACGGATTTCCGCGCGATGCACCCTTTGGCCTACGCCTTTTTTTAGTTTTCGCGTGAGCGAAACTTTTGGATATCAAATTCGCTACCTTTTACAGTGAAGATGATCTGGCGTGCCGGGGCTCGAGTGGATTCTAGACTAGCCCACCTACCTTTTTATAATTATATAACAAAATATACTCCGGATACTGCGATTGCCAACGGCAATAAAGCGGTTGGAGGTTATTATTAAATTCCTGAGAACCATCTGTAAAAATTAAAACGCTGCGTAAAGGATCCTAGCACCGTAAACCAGTATACATCCGATTGCCTTGGCAAGCGCTGATAGAAGATTAAGAGGGGCTAGCCACAGATTCGAGAGCATATATGCATAGTGGCAATAATTTAGAGTTTTGATGTGCGGACAGTGTACTAGCTGGATGTCGACATGTCTCAGATCAGATCTCGTCACGCTGAATTACGTGCTTAGCGCGAATTTATAGTTAGCCTCGAAACCAGGTGCTTGAGGCAGATCCTTATAGCATGCTCTTACAGCTCTGACCCAATACCATTTTAGGTCTATGAACCTGTCTCCATTATTCACATTGATCTGATGTCTGGTTTGGTACTAGTATATAAGTATACATCTCAACAGCAGCCAACCTTCCTTGCACACATCTCGTCAGATAAACGTATATTTATCAGCGAGAACAAGTATCTAAATCATGAAATGTTTTGAATTAAGTAATTACAAACCAATTTACCAATGGGAAAGACCAATGCTAACGATATGGTTATCGAGAAAGCACAGATAAACTCCGCACGGATGCTCTTCTCGAAATCCAAGCCCTTATCTGGGCAGCTGGGTGTGTAATATCAAATGCATTGACGTTGCATTGGTGACAGCGAAGCTCTTCGATGCAGTGAATTCGAAACGAGACTGGCGAATCAAAGTACACGATCCAAACAGGAATCAGGTTTCTATTGGCTTTATGTTCACTGATACAGCTCCGTTGCTACTGTAGTTACGTCGGCGAGTTGGAAACAGATATAGCTCCTGCTGTGCATGTGCATGTGGGATTCACTGACGCGTCTACGTGTATATGCGATAAAAAATCATCATACTCGCCCGAAAATATCTACTCTTCTAGGATTTTACATATTAAAGTCGACGACATGAATATAAATCGGTTGAATCGCCTAAAAAGTTGGCGTTTACGAGGATACGTATTCAAAATTGGGTTGCCGAATGAAGGCTTTGCAAATTTGGATAGGAGTACGCGCGGCCGACTCCTTGACTTGGAGTAGTCTGTTAGCGATGGGTGTTTCAAATTTCCCAATATCATTCTTTAGGAAAGCGATATTAAAGTATAATTCCTGAATAATTCGGCTCGCGGAAAGCGGCTACACGGCAGAGAGGTTGCATTGATGGTATCTTTTGAACGTCCTGCATGGTGCGTTAAGCTTCCTTTCCTTATTCAGGTTCCAAGCCAATGAGGCTTGCATATTTTCGATAACTATCAGTAGATACCAAGACCGTGAATTTTATCACGGCTCAGCCGCACAGTCAAACCGTACATAATATAATGTGAATATCCTGAAGATCTTAATATATAATGGAATGTATTGTAAGTTAAGGGTAGGTTTTTGCCTCTTAAAGACAGCTCTATTCAAAGGTAAATTTAGAAGTAAAATAGAATGTAAAGTTAGTAGGCAATTTTATAAAAGAAAAAGTAATTAAATTATATATTTATTCTATAAAAATAATAAAGATCTTTTTATAACTAAAAAAAACTAAAAAACTATTATAATAAGTATCATATAATTAATAACTAATCTATAATTCATTAATACTCCTCCCCTTATTAATAATATTACTTCTATAATTATTAATAATTTAAAAACTTTTTTTCTAAAAAATAAAAAAAAACTCTATTATTAGGAATTTTCTTTAAATTTATTCTAAAATAATTTATATCTTTAGTTTTTTAATCTAATTTTAATATTTTAATAAATTCTTTAGTTATATTTTCTCATTTTATACCTAATTTCTTCTTTATTTAATTATGTACTCTTATTCTTATATTAGAATATATCTCTTTAATTAGTTAAAAAATATTATTATTAATAATTTATAAAAGTATTTTACTATTTTATTTCAATTATAAATATAACTTAACTTAAATTTTAATTACTAATTTAAAAATATTTTATTAATTAGTTAAAAAATACTATCTAATATAAACTATAAAAAGTATTTTACTACTTTCATTCTAATTATAAAAGAATCTTAATTTTTATACTTTAGCTATTAATATAAAAGTACTTTACTAACTAGTTAAAAAAAACTATCTAGTATAAATTATAAAAGTCTCTTATTATTTTTATCTTAACTACAAAAAAACTTTAATTCTTATATCTTAATTACTAATATAAAAATATTTTACTAACTAGTTAAAAAAGATTACTTAATATAAACTATAAAAGTATTTTATTATCTTTATTCTAACTATAAAAAGACTTTAATTTTTATACCTAGATTATTAACTTAAAAGTATTTTATTAATTAGTTAAAAAACCTTATTATTAATAAATTATTAAAATAATTTATTATCTTATTTTAACTTAATTTATTATTAATATACTAATCTAATATTTTTATATTTAAAAGTACTTTATTAATTAACTAAAAAATAAACCTTTTAAATATACTCTAATATTATAAAATAAAAAACTATTAATTTTTTTCTAACTTTAAATTTTTTTTAATTATTTAATTTTATTTTCCTTTAAAAGTTTTAAAAATAATAATTATAAAAATCTTAATTTAAAAATATTATTATTTAATTATTTAAATCTATTTAATACATAAGTAAGTTCTACTACCCTCCATTATTACTTTCTCTTATTAAAATTATTCTAAAATAATAATAATCAATAATAAAAAAACCTTAACTTTAATATTCATTTTTACAACATCAAATTTCATATCTTTTTCTTACAGCTTTTTTTTTTATAAAATTAAAATCATATTTTTCTTTTTTACTTATTTAATAAAAAACTAAAAATTTTATTATATTCTAACTTTTTATATTAAGTTAGTATTTACTAACTTCCTTCTTTAAAAAACTTTAAACTAATTATATTCTTCTAACTTAAACATATATAAGCCTAAATTCTACTTTTTAATAATTTATTTTTTTTTTTATTTCCTTTATATTTTAAACTCTTTCCTAATTCTTTTTTTAAATCTTTTTTCAAAATTTCTTAATATCTATCCTCTAATATACCTTAAATTTATAATTAAAAAAAACCTATAATCTTTAAATTTAAAACTAATTAACTATCTTTTTATAAAACTTAATAAAGATTTAACTTTTTTTTTTATCCTATTTTTTATATAAAACTTAATTTTATTATTAATACTATAATAAATTATAACTTTAATACTTACTTAAATAACCTTATTTTAAATAATAATTTTAACTTTAACTTTAAAAAATTTATTACTCCTTTTTTTATTCTTCTAAAAAAGAGATAATTTATTATAAAATAATATAAAAAAAAAATTAAATATTTTTATAAATTCTATTATATAAATAAAAAATCTTACTTTTTTTATTTTACTACAAATAATTATAGTACTTATATAAAAAATATAAAAAAAATAAATTATAAACTAAATAAATCTATATTTATTTTTTAACTATATCTTCCTCTTTTCCTTACTAACTTTTTAAATTATAAAAAACTAAAAAAACTATAATCTTCTTAAATTTCTTAATAATAATCTACTATAAATATTATCCAAAAGACTTATAAAGTTAAACTTATAATATTTAAAAAAAATTTTCTTAAAAACTTCTATTCTTAAAATATCTTTATTATATAAATTACTAAGTAAAATCCTTATTTAAATTAAAATTTTTTTTTAAATTAATATTATAAACTTAATTTTCCCTACTTTATCTTATAGAATACTTAATTTTCTTCCTCTTTTTTAACTTTAATTTATATTTTTTTTTTATTTAATTTCTAACTTTTAAATTTAATATTTTATTCTATTTTTCTAATTTCTTACTTTTTTTTTAAAAAAAATATCTTCTTAATTCTAAAAACTTATTCTTATTTTTCTTTCTTAAAGAAAAAAAATCTTAAACTTTTTAAATAATTAAAAAATTTAAATATAGTTTTTTTTTTATTTTAAAGATATATAAATAACTTTAAAAAAATTATAAAACCAAGTACTAATTATTTTTCTAACTCTTCTTTTTAAAAAAAAATTTATTTTTTCCTAAACTTTCATTATTTTAGTTTTAATTTTTTAAAACTTAGTTAAATCTTTTTTATTAAAAAAATATTAAAACCTCTTCTATTCTAAATAATATTATTCTTCTTCCCCCTTTTAAATTTACTTTTATTCTTATTACTTTCTTTTTAATTATATCTAAAAATTATAAATATATAGATTTATATTCTATATTTTATTTATATTACTATAAATAAATAAGAGAGAAAAAAGAAAAAAAAAGAAAGAAAGAAAAAATAGTAAATAAAATATTATTAAAGTTTTAAACCTTTTTTCTTCTTAAATATATTTTTAAGTACTCTACTTTAGAATTTTTATTTAAATAATATTCTAAAGTTTTTTATAAGTAAAAAATTTTTTTTCTAATTCTTCTTCTTATTTTTTTCTTTAAAATAATTTAAGATCTAATTTATTCTATATTTTTTAAAAAGCTAGTTATTTTTTAAAATCTTATTTTAAAGTTATTACTTATTTTAGTTAAATTTTTTTTAAAAATCCTAAATTTTATTTAAAATATTTATATTTTAAAATTTCTTATCAATTAAAAACTTAACTTTAAATTTTATTTTTCTTTTTTTTTTTTTTATTTTTATTTATCTTAATAATAGAATATTTATAGACTTTATTTTTAAAATTACTAAATTTTTTTTTTTTAATTAGATTTTAGCCTAAATTTTCTTTTATTTTTAAATCTTTTTTTTTTAAAACTTTTTCTTTTTTTCAATCTTTTTTAAAACCTCTCCTATTTATATTTAATAAGTTAAATATTTTTATTAATTATAATAAAATTTCTTTCTTTTCTTCTATCTTTCTTCTTCTTCTTAATTAAAGAATAATATCTAAATTAAAAAAATATATTAAAATAAATCCTTTTTTTTAATATACTCTCTCCTCTTTTTATAACTATATTTATTAATATAACTTAGTAAATAAAAATTATACTTTCTATATCTTTTAGAATCTTTAACTTCTTTTTAAAAAAACTTTTTTTCTTATTAGCTAATATTTCTTTAATTTCTCTAATTTTATTTAGCCTATATAATTTTTACCTCTAAATAAGAATTTAAATCTTATTAACTTTCTTTTTACTATAAATCCTTTTTCATCTTCTACTAAGATTCCTTTTATTATTATAAAACCTCCTTCTTCTACTATTTTTCTTCTTACTTTAGATACTTTATTAATCTATTTTAATATTCTCTACTAAGTCTTTAATAAGAAAATTACTTTTTAAACTAAAGAATAATAATTTTAAAAAACTAAATAAACTACATAGACAAATACTTAAGTAGAAACTATCCACTTCTATAAAACCTTACTAAAAATATTAGATACCTAAAAGAAAATTATTACCCAACTAAAGAAAAATACTTATAAATAATTAAATCACACAAAAAAAATCTAAGTTAACATCAGGAAAAACGTGTTGTGTCGTCCCGGTCGTCCGACGACAGGACGCCCAGGATGATAAAATGTCGTCCCACGTTGTCCGGACGTCCCAATTTAAATTAACATCTTAGACTAAATTACGTGACTTTATGCCGCACAAAAAAAAGGGGGCTCAGCCCGTATTAAATTGAATCATTATGATTTCAATTTAATGCGGCCTGAGCCCCCTTATTTTAAAGAATAGGTAGATTCTTGTCCTATAGTTATTATATATTAGTTTTAAATAAATATATTAAATATATATCTATAGAATAATATACTTATATAATTATATTGTTTTATTATTTTTGTAAGGGGGGACTCTATGAAATTTAATTTATTAGTAAAATATTAGTAAAAATCTTAACATTGAATTCTGTAGATAACTTATTTGTGATGAATATAAAAGAAAGAAAAAGTGAAAAGTTAGGATAGGAAATGGCCTTTTTATATTATAAAGGAGAATTGGATTGTTCTGAAAAAAAATTATGAGTTTTCGAGTGAATTCAGGGGCTGCCCCCTTTTAAGACGTTAGTGCACGCGGCTGAGACTTTAATTTAATATTGAGTGGTTTTGGTTTTGGTGTGGTTTTGGTTTTGGTGTGGTTTTTGGTTTTGGTGTGGTTTTTGGTTTTGGTGTGGTTTTTGGTTTTGGTGTGGTTTTTGGTTTTGGTGTGGTTTTTGGTTTTAATGTGGTTTTGGTTTTTGGTATGGTTTTTAGTTTTTGATGTGGTTTTCTGGTCGTCCCGAGTCCACACAATGACATCCGAAAACAGTTGTTTGACGTCCACCATGCGTGAACATTCGTCCTACCCGCTTTTTTTTTTCCTGATGAACTTAAAAACTTATATTTCTTTTTTATAAAACTTTATTAAGTATCTAAATAAAATTATAAAATTAAACTTTAAAGTTTCCTAATTTAATACTACTTTTTATTCCTAAGAAGTATAATCTTTATTAGATAAATTAACTAATATATAAATCTTACTTCTTTTCTTTTTTTTTTTTTTTTATTTATTTCTTATTTTTTACCTAATAATAATATTTTATCCTTACTTATAAAGTTTATAACTTATATTTTATTTAGAATAAGGCTTTTAATACCTAGTTTTAACAATAAAGTTATAAAGTTTATAAAAAAGTAGAAGATTAATACTAAATATATAATTCAAAATTATAAAAAGTTTAAT
>JAJTTS010000004.1:0-31400 GCA_036971165.1 Arthrobotrys iridis
TTTTTTTTCTTGCTTTTTCTTTTTCTTCTTGCTTTTTTCTTTTCCTTTTTTATTTTTCTATTTTTCAAATTTTTTCCACTTTTCTTTATTTCAAAATTTGTTTTATTAATGTTTAAACAAATATATTCTTTATATTTGCATCGTAACAATAAAACTATTACAATATTACAAATTCAATAAATCTTCCAACTTTATACTAATATCACAATATATCTCTATCATATATCTTATCTTTTAATCAACTTGTAATCTCCTCTTTCTATCATTACTTATCATTCTCGTTATTCTTTCAAACTTTATGCTTTGCATTATCTTTTGAAACAACTTTCACATTTTACATATAATATATCTTATATGTATTACAAATATTATTTCTTTGATCATTCTTATTAACATCTTCTTACTTCTTGCATCTCTTTTATAAATATATTCTTCGTATTGTATTCTATTAATGTTTGTCTCTTCCTTTTTATCGCTAATTTATCTTTTATATTTTATCTTTTGTCTTTATCTTTTTCCTTTTTGCCGCGATTTTATGCATTTCTCACCCTTCCTTCTTAATAAATTTTTCGCGTTTTCTACGCATATATTTCTTCTATTCCGAAACTTACAACTTAACTATCTTATTCTGAATTTCATCTTATTTTCATATTTTTCTTTGGTGAGTTATTATTTCATATATCATACTGAAACACCTGTCTTATCTTTTATCATATTACCGTTTTCAATACTTGAACTTTCGCAATTATATCTATACTATGTTTCTATCTTATTTATCATTTATATTTTCTTATACTTTCTCTACGCTAAAGTTGCTGTGCATCGTTACAACTCTCTACGCCTTCTTTCGCTTTTTACAATCCTTGTTAAATACCGATTGTGTCTTGTACCGCCTTGTTTATCGTGAAATTAAGCTGACTTTTAATCCGCGCTTTTCATCGTCTTATTCTGCGTTTATATGTTCTTTCTGTGGCAATATTACGGGTTAGCGATTTATTTACTTCGATTCAGTTCTTCGGTATTTTCCAAGCAGTTCATTTTTAATACTGCAAGACTGTGTTCTTCCACTTTTGTGCAACGATGCCTTTTATGCGGGTGCCATCTTTAAATTCGCCGACCGTTCTTTTGGATTCAGTTTCCTCAATCTCTTAAATCGCTGTTTGATCTTTCAAACTGGTTATCAAATGTGCGTTTGTACGTGCCAGTATTCCTTCTTTGTATGTATTATTGTTGAATAATTATGTATTAGAAGATCTTGTAAATCTAATCAGACGTATTACCTTGCTTTATTTGCTGATATTGAAATTTTCTCTTTCTCATTTATATACAAATCCACCAAACAATAGCATTTTCATCTTGGAATTCTATCAACTTTTTTGAAATCAGCGATCTATGTTTTCATAAATCTGTTCAACGCTTGGATTCTTGTTTCGTACAAGTTGTGTTGCACTAATAGTGCTGAGAATATCAGATGTCTGACCGAATGTTGGAGCTCAAAGCTGCGCTATACCTTCGTCGTATTTTCCGACGTAGTCCCTCTTCGTACCTATGAGTGGAACTTCCTCGTAAGCATTTCTTACTTACCGTAGAAACACACTTTCGAGCATATTTTACAGCACGACATAGTCTTGCCGGCTATATCCAACACGAAATGGACAGCAGCGACTATCAAACTCGTCAAAATCGATTTTTCTAAATATATTTTCTTTTCAAAGAACTACCAAGTGAAATTCGGTATATTTCTTTTCGTGATTGTCTTCTACATACCAACATCTCTCACAACTTTTATACAATCGTTAGCCTCTTTGCTTTGGGTTGGGTTGACTTAGTTTGATCTTGAGTATGGTCCTCTTGGCTATCATGCGAGCAGCTTAGAATTACACAAATAGCGGCTCGGCACATTGTTTGTTTGGAAATATTCCATCTAGTTAGCGGGGTGGTCGTCAATCCTATACTATGCAGTCTCTAACTTCTCAAGTCTGGAGGGTTTGAGATCATAATAAACTCCGCAATTAAACACACTAACAAGGTATAACCATTCTAGTTTGCAAGTATCGCTAGTTTACAAGTATCGTGATTTCGGAGCTATGGTTGTAGGCTATTTGTATATCTTAACAACTTCTGAAGCGATATCGGAAACGTATTCGTAAACTCTACTAATAACCGCATGATCATGACTTTGAATAAGTATTACGAGTTAGATATCCGAAGCCATCTTATTAGTTATGTGCTAAGACTGCGATTTATCTTTTATTTAAGGTCTCTTGCCTTCGAGTACATATTTATATAAGGCGAATAAACCTCTAACAAAAATTTCTCTTAATTTATTAACAAATCTTGAGATAGTTGTATAAGATCATCTGCGAAATCAATGTATTACATTCAGAAACAATATATTTCCTCCACTGATGACACGCTTTATATATTTCATTACTAAGAGCAGCCTGATTGCAGCATCACTTTCAATATCATGCCAATTGGCCAACCATCCTTTCAAATGCTATTGACCAGCACTTCAACGTCTTATTTCCGAGTTGTGATTTCACGGGGGTGCCAGGCATCATAGTTAGCAGTTATTCTTAAACAATGGTCTACTACTACCATCTTTCATAAAATTATGATAAAGTTCGCCGCATATTCTTTCATTCTTATAATTACTATATCGCTGCTTCAGAAAATTACAAGGCTATAACCACATCAGCTAGAATTCAAAAGGGTGAGCGGTTCATATTTGGAGGGGTTTAGTAGTTTATTTATTTTCATAGATACTTCTAGTTAGCAGCTGATACAAAATTAACATATTACACCAATAAGTTAGTTTCGGCTTAGTAGGTCTCTCAGTTAACTAAGACATCATTATTTATTAGTGATTAAGACCTGCTTACCTGATATCACAATCTCGATTTCAATGCATGTTCTTTTCGTCTTGAATGTTGTATTATTCTGAGATAGACTAGTCATTCAATAACTAAACTTAATATTTTTATGAATATGTGAACTATTTTTTTAATCCTTTTTATCTACGTAGCTGGATCCTTAACTAGATTTGGATATCAATGAGCGATTGAATGTTTGCCATACCAATCCTGCTTCGAGAAGATGTGCTGGACGTTGGGTAAGCTATAGATAACTCTAGAAGCCGAAACTGAACTAGGCTGTGCATGTAATAATTTAATAGTTAGATGGCCTTCGATTATCGCATCTCTACCTACTAGTTCATACTATTTCGCGTGCCTGACCGTATTATATGCTCTTATCGACGATAGCTGTGACTTTCTGGCAACCCTCATTTATGAATAAGGTCAGCAAAATTGTCGATTTGACACCTTGAATTAATTTCGGACTTCACTTACCCTCCCTGATACTTCACCACAGCGGCAACATAGAACCCCCCCAACCCCCCGAGGGGGGCTTAAGTCAGAGTGGTTATGTTATTCCACACCTAGGATCAAAATCTGAATATTCGTGCCATCTCGGTAGAGAGCCTTTGTATGAGTGAGTAATCTTTGATGCGAACTAGAGATTGTTAACATGAATTAGGTAGCTTTGCTTAAAACAGAGGAGCTGTATTATTAAAGGATTTAAGTGCAAGTATATGACATCGGACAGGAGTGATCCTCGCAATCTATATCTAAATATTGACAGAATAATCTGCAAGGGCCAATTAATACCGAATAGGCCCTAGATTATCAATAAACGGCTCTTCTTCATACCTTGATCTGTATAAAGCCGCTCATCTACAACTTCAGATTTCCGACCGTTCGAAAAATTCTTAGTGGGCTATATGCACATTGTCACTCCTTTTCCTGGGTCTTTGGGTCCGCAAGCTGTACTGGTGTCACAAACTCACCTATCCTAGGCGAAGCCTCCTTCTCTGATATTACATCAGTTTCCAGAAGCGTTGTTATATCCAGAACCCGCACTATAGTGGTGGGAAGATTGGTGGGAAGATCGCAAAGAGCTTTTTTAAACTTTCTATATCCATGTGATTAAAAGACAATATCCATCCATCGCTACCTCTGAAGGACCTCTGAGCGCCCCGAAATACCGATATATCATATAAACCGACAACCGAAAGCGAGCCTGTATATAGCGATAAAATAAGATCATCTAACCCCGAACCTCGCCTTCGAAAACGAACGTTCATCTTACTCATGTTATGGGAAGGAAGTGACTCTCGACTTCGACCCTGGATCGACGATATATTGGAATCAGTGATAGAGCTGCCACTAACTCTCGAGCTTTGAAGACATAAGCTCAGCGCCGACTTGTAATCTTAGTGCATCAACTTTTAGACTCTAGTACAGCATGATAGCTGGAATAGGTCCCTAAAAAATCACAACAATAACATCATATAAAACTCGGCAGCATCTCATTGGAGAAGAATTGGAGATAGGATAGAGACCTTGCCGTATATTGAGGGGAAACAACGCTTTTAAAAAGGATATAGCTGATGTCTCTAGGCTTCTTATGGCGCTATGGTATCTTCAATGAGGCGCTTCGAGGACTTTTATCTGTTAGCACCTGAAATCCTTTGGACGACTATCTTCGTAGTGTAAATGGGTTTAGACTGGTCCGTTGCAGTCTGCAACTTCGTACGGTATGTATAAGCCGGCCTGTTGCCAATTGCTGTCCTTGCTCATGAACGATGGTTTGTGGTAGAGCGCCGATTTGAACCGTCCAGTGGTCATAGAAAATGCGACTGTACCAAGCCTGCAATTTCGCCAGTAAAATGTAGACATATATTGAACACTGATCGATGAGAGGCTAATAGGGTGCCTGTTGTCTTTCTGCGGAACTCAAGTTCTTTATTTGTAAGTGAGCGAAATCGGTATTTTCGAAAATACGGAATAATTTAATGTTTCGAACTCAAAGTACGCATTTTTTGTTGTGCTATGTGAGTGATAACCTAACATCTATGGGCTAAAAGCCGGGATCTATCAAATATATTTAGTATATATCGCCAATACTAAGCTGGTTCGGGGCTGATCAGATATTTGTGCCATAGTTCATGCACGAAGAGGCGTTGAGACCATTCTTTTAAGTACGAAAGCGGCTTATCGCATTTACGAGTGTCTTCGTTCCCTTGCGATACTAAAGATTATGTATATTACTACTATTGCTATCTCCCAAGATTTCTTAGGACCTCAGCTTGGCGGTATCATAATCTAGATAATCCGTTATAGAATATCGTCGCCCTAACCTCTTCTTGGCTTTCGAGTCGACAACGGTCGCGAAGCATAGGCGCGTTAATACCACGATCACGTAGTAGTTACTATCGTATAACATAATTTTGAAGACGTGATATACGCGATAGCGCCTGATAAAGATGTTATAAAACGGCTCCTAGCCTTATTCTTACACACGTTCACACATTAACGCTTTACCTATACTTTCTTTCTTCTTTCTCTTTTTTTCCTCTTCTTCTGCTTTTTCTTCTTTTTTTATTTTCTTTTATATATTTCTTATATCCAACTACTTTTAATTACCATTAACTTCTGATATATTGTTATATAGCTCATCTTTCATATTACTTTTTCAACTATTTTTGCGTTATCATGATTTATGATCCTTTAAAATATTATCCATGCTTGTATTTAATATTTCTATTTTATAAATATTTATTAAATTCTTTATCAATATCCTATTTGCACTTTCTGCTTGTTATCTTCAATCAATTCACTATCAAGATCGTACTACTATATGTTGCTTTACCGGCGACCCGGACTTACTATCAGTTTGAACATCTGTGAAGTATAGATTAATCACGTCGACCATCGTTCAAGTGCTGTTGATTATTACTTAGGCAAGTCCACCATCGTCCATTACTGGTGCGAGTTATTTCCGAATTAGTGGTTTTAGCAGGATTATTAGCGATCATAATATCATAATTGATAGTTGTTTCCACAGAAGAGATTAGTATTGCCGCTCTTGACAAATTTAATTTAAACTTTATCAATAACCTTTTCTTCTCATCATAAAGTGAGCGCTGCTCCAAAAAATATATATTATTCCAAAGCTACAAACATATCCGCTAGGATTCGAGGGATGAAGATCTACTGATTTATTCGGCTAATTTGTTGCAGAGTTATTGTCGTAGATCTGCTCAGCTAACACAATACGGTGATGCAGAATCGATACACTATGAGATGAATATAGTACTCGCTTAGTTGGTTTCTTAATGAATTGAGGTATCACTGGTATCACTAGTGACTACTAGCTATTAATATATTCACTTGATATCGTGATCTAAACTTTCCACAAAGTAGATGAGTCGATTAGATCCGTCATATGTAATAAAGTAAATGCTCGGCTAATGAATTCGACGATAATAAATTAGTGTCGCTTATAAAACTTCATTCAGGCTACTTAAATCCAAACTTGACTGGCTGGTTAATTTCTTTGTCTTTGTATAGTTGGAAATGTCGAGGATGCATTCCCTTTCATTTTAAAAGTTGTGTAAGTCTGATAACTATTCATTTGACAGTTAAAATTTTATATCTGGCTCTAGAAGACAACAATACCAAGTATATGATGTTTATCGATCATAACTGGTGGGAAGCGCGGATTCACCATGAAAACGCAGTTTCTAGACTGCTTCAGATATTCTGGCAATTTAATGCGCCAATGAACATATAGGCTTAGTCTAAGTTAGATGTCAGAGATTACGGAACTTGGGATGGCAGTATTAATTAGTCTAGATATTCAATAAACCCTTACTCTTATAGTAGCAGAATTTCGAAAGACACTTTCACCTTTGTTATCTTACCTATATGCATACTGTTTCTGACAAAATACCGGGTATACAGTATGTTATCTTGCCTTGAGTATTCGTATATATGCCACTCCATACCTATGCTAAGCACGGCTTTTTGGTGCGCCACCCGAACACGTCCTCAATACATCTTCGAGTAGTAACAGCGATGTGATGGCTACTTCTTCCTTTAATTATTACAGCCATCTGGATGCATCTTATTATAGGTGGTATCTAACTGCTTATGGCATTACAGAAATTTACGTTTTGCTCTATGTTCCCAGTTGAAGCATCTAACCTTCAATCGACCGTACACATGTGCACCTGTGACTGACGTGACGATGATTGACCGCGGCCACTCGTATATAATAGCCTGATCCATCATGGATGGCTACCTGAGATGTTGGGATATCTGTGGAGTTAGTGTCTATTTGTAGGAAAGAACGAATTTGGTGACGCGGGTGTTATGATCTGGCCTCGAGCTATGCTGTATAGTGGGTAGGGGAAACAAATTTATTAATCACATATATGTATAATTCGAATTTATTGGCATTTATTCGAGTCTGTTCGGTCTAAATGCTATAAAACAATCGGCAAACGTCAGCATTAAAGCGCGCAATAGCTGAAGAAGTGAATGTTGAATACGTGAGCAACTCAGCTGCCATTCTGGCTTCATTCTGAGGATTAGAAGCCAGCTATTGTCTTTTTAAAGAGTAAACGAATTGCGCATACTGAATTAATCCTTTAGTTAGACTTCTTTTCAGAGACCCATCTATAGGATCTCGAGTTAGTTAGTTTGTATGATTACTCTGCTCTAAGTTAATCAACTATTAATATAGCGTTGAGAATAATAAATATATCTAATTTTAACGTTCGACCAGAACACCTGATCAAAATACCTTTGGGCACAAGCAATAAATTTATCAAAGTTTTTTGATATCACAATCACTAAAAAATTAGGGAAAATATAGTAAGAAGCTGGCCGTTATACTAGTCACATTCCTAACACCCATATTACAGGTATGCTAGGCTCTCCTGACCAAATTGGCATCGACGAGTTTTATAAAGGGTAGCCACATATCAAGCTCTAAATCGTAGCCCTACCGTAGATAGCATTTCGATCTTATTTATTTATCAAAATCAAATCATTCAGTATCTTGGCCTTTTTTTATAAGCTTAATTTCTAAGAGAACCTTAGATATCAGTGATTAGATGTCCCCCATATTAATCTAGCTCCGATAAGCCGAACTGAGAAATTCGATGAAGTATATCCATAGGAGCTGAGACTGAAGCTAAACTAGCGGACTCTGCGCCGATATGGAATAATCAACTAGTTCGATGGCCTCCGATTACTGCGCCTACGCATGTCATATGCAATGCCGTATCATATATTCCTATTAAATATAGCTATAACTTTCATAACAGTCCTTCGTAATCAGATCTATGAACTTGTTAATTTAATATCTAATATTCATTTCGTACCTAACTTACCCTCCCTCATACTTCACCACAGCGATAACACGAATAGCCCCCCCAACCCCCCAAGGGGGGCTTAGACAGAGTGGCGATTCCACATCTAGGATCAGACTCTAACAGTTTCAACACCGTGGTAAAAACCCTTTATATAGTTAACAACGTTTGATTCAAGCTTAAGGACTGCCAATATAAAATCGGTGATTTTGTTTATGACTGAGTAGTTGTATACATGTAGTATTGAAGCACTTAAGTGGAAATTGACTTCTCCAGGCGGTCAAGCTGCTAATAGGTCAGATCACACGAAAAATTCATGCTCAGATATTGGAAGATTATTCCGTTTGAATTCGATCGGAGTATCATCCTATTCGCAAACTAGATTGTGATCTTGACCTCTTGATCTCTCCTAACGTACTCGACAAGGGATCATTAACCCCCGGCTTACATCCCGGATTTACCGAAAAACATATTCAACTACTTTATGCTGTCTGCTTTTTGATCTATAAGATTATATTCGGTGTCAGTCAGCCCTAGAACATCAATGGCACAGTCTGTCTTCAGAGCTACATCTGTTTAAAGCTCTACACCTTCAGATTTCTGACCTTTCAGCATCACATTCACTGCTCTAGATGTCCATTTCCACACGTAACCCGTACTTGTGAGTAATCAGCTTTTCCAATAGCTAACTGTCTCTAGTACGTATATATCCTCTCACCGGATCTAATTCATAAGGCAAGTATTTTCGTCTCTGAATTACTCCCTTATCTTACCACAGATCCATCTATCCTAGGTGGCACCTTATATTAAGATATCAAACCAATATCCTGATCCCTTTTATATCAATTCTAGAAGTAGATTGTGTGCTGTATTAGTGGTCAGAAGATGCTAGAGAATACATGTTCGCCGTTGAATTTCCGGAGCTTTTGACAGCCTCTGATATCAACCATCATCATCCAAGCAGATAATCCTTAAGCGCATAATACTTATATCACACTTTGTTGATGGTTGATATCAGAGTCGAATAAGGCTATAAATTCATATTATAGCCAACCCTTGCGATAACAATATACTTGACTTAATATCAAATATATAAAGTTCAGTCTAGAAATTAAGTAATATATAATGTGGCTGGTGACTGGTGCTGCTATCTTCAAGATAATGGTGCTGTATATTGGTGATATAGATCATCCGGCTCCTAGATCCCGTAATTTTATCTTTGAAGAGACATGCATCATGTAGCCTATACTTATATCTATGGTAAGTACGAGGTTCTCAGTTCCGCCCCTAGCTTATTGATATATTTATTGAGATCGGCGATGGATTTAATACTCACTTTCGAGCTTTGGCGCTATGATAACTGACCTTGTCGGCTTATCACCCCAATTTTTGGATTCTAGTTCAGCACAGTAGTTGGAGTAGGTCGCTGAAGACCTGAGCTACGGAGTATTAGAATCGTATCTCCCGAGACATCTGATTTGCCCTATTCACTCTGTAGATCGATTGGGGCACAGCCGGTTGTAATTTTGTCGTATATTGAGGAAACAAAGTTCGTGATAAAAGATGCTGTCGGCGTCTTTAGGCTTCTTACAGTACTGTAACATCTTTCAAGAAGCTCTGAGCAATTTTATTTATTCGCTGCACCTAGAAGTCCCGGAACGACCTTCTTCGCGGGGTAAATGGGTTAACGATTGTAGCACACCCTTACTTCATGTCCCCCTCCGTGCCAGCGGTAAACTAGTCCATTTAGAGTAGTGCTTGCCACTGGAACCGCGGCATGCACTTCTGCAGACTGAGTTTGTTAATGCTGCATCGATATCAAAACTATTGAAGTAGCCCCAAACGCGGAAGACCTTAAGGACCGTAAAGTCTCTTCATAGCCGGAAAGCCGGATATTTGGTACAATAAAATCTTGCTTTGGTCCTTATCAACAAGAGATGTGAATATTACTGATATTCTCTGTGATCTGAGTATGAGTGATTATTGCAGTCTGAAGTTTCCCGTCACGGATCGCCTATAGGGTATACGCTAAGGCAAAGAATAAAGACTGAAGGAGGTGATGGCTCGCGATTAATTTCGAGATTAATTTGTTACCGTCTGTAGTCAGGGTGGTAAGGTGTTTCGACGAACCTCATTTAAGAATATAAGCCTGCTGGAAGTCACCGGACTTACTCGGGGTCAATCAAGCACAGTAGTTTGTAAGGTTGGTATCCAACCAATCGTTCCAGCGTCGGTATAACAGGGTAATGTACTAAATCTAACAGTCAAAATCCAGAAACCAAAGAGAGATTATAAGCTACTTATTGGTTTTCTGCGTGGTTCAAATTCATTATCCGAAAGTGAGCGAAATCGGTATTTTCGAAAATACAGAAGAATTTGGTACGCGGAACACAAATTGAAGTAAAAATTCGGCGTTCTGCATATGCCGAGCTATCGCACAATCTCCATAGATATCCCGATACAAAGCTTGAGAATCTCAAGCCTACTAATATATGAAATCAGTTATATCAAGACCAGGCGTCTAAATTCGTATTGTATCGATAAATTGATGACAACATTCGTGTACGAAGAATTCCCGAGACTATTTAATGGATGCATGGAGTGGCTCATCACATTTCCGCATATATATACGAGTGAAGTAGTTTCCTTGCGATCTTAAGAGCATTCATCCGGAAGAGTACTTAGCTGGGTACAGCTAGCTTCCGAAATTTTAAGATCTCAGAATTGCAATCGGCTAATCAAAAGAAGAATAAATAGTGAAATTGAAGCGCGTAGCTGTGGATCTTGTCTTGTAACTAGAACGTCAAGTTCATATTACAATTTTTCTTATCTTACAAGTCTCATCGGGCTTTTGCTAGTATAGTTTGGAGGTTTTGGCCATCGCATCCTGCAAATAGAACTATGGGCTGGATAATTCGATATAAAACCGACTTTATGAACACTAACGACGAAATACCAGTCCAATAGCAGTAAATTTACCGTTGATGGCGACTTTGAGAGCCTGGAGCCAGGTAAACATCGGAACTTGAGGCGTGAACTTGCAGCCCTGGGTTTAGTGATAAGTACACTTTGATTTTGAGGTGTGTCTGGATGTGTATTCATCAGCAATGACAAAAAGGTGTGAAGCGAAGGTATGTTCAGTAATAAGCCCCTCGTTTCAATAGTAGCTATAATTTTGTCCGCAATCGCGAACTCGAGGTAGTATCACAGTTTATACTGGTTTGCGCGGGGGATCGCAGAAATAGGAATACGAATGTCTTAACGCATTTCTATTATAAGAGGGATCAAGCTTCTTAAGTTAATTTAACGATCAAGCGGTATTTACTATAATATAAAGTAACTTTAGAGATATGATGTAGGCATTAGCGCTGCGATCAAACGGCTTCTAGCCTCCTATATTAGCCTGGAACCCCCATCCATTGCTCCGACTATCAAAACGGCTTAATATACAATAATCAAATAAGCGGGATCAAGAACCCGGCGTTCAGCAGCCCTTCCAAGACACAGAGTATTCCATTCCTCCCACCAACCTCCCTCAAAAGCCACTCGACGGTCACCGCAAATGGAAGGCCCTCGGCTGTTACAAGTCTGCTCCAAATCTCAGGATCCTGAACGGCTGAACAGGCTACAACACCCGGGATGCTTCCGAGTTTGCAGCCCTCCGAGCAGAAAGTCTCCCTTGGTAGTCCGCAGCTGCACACGCCCATGTCCTTCGTCGCACTTAAACAGTCCATGATAAGTTGAGGGAGGCCGCCGGTGGCATTCATGGCAGAGCACTCTGCGTGTTTGACGATTGTAGTGGTGTGGAGGTAACAGAAGGCACAAGCACCCTGGGAACGAACACGACGAAGCAGTTCCTGGAGACGACCGGCTGGAAGCCTTTTGCAGTAACCACACAGCACGGCATCCTTTGTCGTATTCTGATGGCACGTAGCTGGTTCCAACCCGATGGCGAGGTACAAGTCCAGTTTGTGGCACTGGGAGCCTTCCAACCACCTCTTCACGGCCCACTCCTTCTCATCGTAGACGACGCCTCTGTCCCGCCGCCCCTCCAAGTAGACGCCAAACCCATTTTCGGCCAGCATACAATCGCTAATAGCATCTTTGATATCCCAGCAGCTACCAATGTGGACAACGGAATGAATTCTGACGTCGCCGAGCAGCGAACGATCGAAAGTAAACGGAACGAACAGGATGTGTCGGTTGGGGTCACTCTTCCACCTGTCAATCACAGTCCTGTCTTGAGAAGCTGTATTCAGGCGAACAGCGAAGCCTTTGCACTGTGGGTTGCCAGCCATGGCTGTCCCCAGCGCAGCCGTACGAGTAATCGCAAGAAACTTCCTGTTGACCTTACCCACTTCGGCGTTCCAACGAGGCATGTGGCGACAAAATTGCTCGAAGACATTCTTCACACGGTAGACCCCCATGTGAAGCTTTGCGATGTGGCCGGCCTGAGTCATGGTCTCCTGAGACAGTTCCCTCGGTATGTGGGGCTTATGAAGGGAGCCGGTGGACAGGAAGCTGTGCCAGGCTTGGTCACTGGATACGAAGGACTCTGCAGAGAGCTTGGAGACAAGGGCCGGAGGTAGAGTAAGCATAGCAGGGCTTCCGGCCTCAGGATTCCACTCGGAAGGCAGATTTACACCCATCTCCTGCTTCAAGCATCGTACCATGGCCTTCACCATAGCTGGCTTGAGGTCAAAACCTAGGACTTCGATGGCCTGGGAGCGCAGCATGTTGGAGATGGAGACGGCGGGGTACGAGCGGCCAGTGTAGGAAGTGAAGACAGTGGCAGGGTCCAAAGGCTTGTGCCAGGAGAAAGGAACCTTCGATATCTGCGATAGCGACAGCCTTTTCATATGGTCCCAGAACGGTAGTATGAAGACGATAAACTTGGCGACAATGAGACCGACCCGGTCCGGCAGCTTCCTCGCCACGAACTACACCATGATTAGCAGAAGTCCCCATATATTAAGTTGAATCTACGACTTACATCACCCGACCTGCTGACGGCCACAAAAATCTCCCCACCTACGACAAAAAAGTTACGGCACCCCCTTCTGAGCCAGGCGTTTCGATAGGTCAAGTGGGCGATATCCTGGGCGCCGAGTAAGTCTCCCAAGCACAGAAACAGAACGGTAGCTAGCAGCTGGAACGCAGCATCCATGTACGTCGAGTAGGCCTGAATGAAGACGATGTCGATAGAGCCGTCCGGGCGAAATATCTTTTTCTGTCCCTGGTCCATGCGGACCTTTTGTAGAAGCCAATCGTCACCGCACCCAGATTCGAGCGTATAGCCAGGCTCGACGCAATCTACAATGTCAACCAGCTGCTTGATGTCAAGCTTGAGAACTTGGTGCAGACAGAGCCTACCCATGAGACCGGCCAGCTCCGTCAGGCAGTGGTTGTAGAGGCGAGGGATAGCAGCTACGTCGAGGACCTGCTTTTCGATGGTTATGATGTTGTTGGCGTAGGCGACGTTGATATCCGGTACGTTCCAATCCCTCCAATACTCAATGCTACGGACAAAGGCACCGAAGGCGAACGGGCTATCGGCCGACAAAAACTCATAGTAGTGCTTGCTCTCATCTATATCGAATGGAGTTCGCACGGTGCTGCTGTATGATCCAGCAGACTTGTTACGGTCAAAGACGGCAAAGGTCGTCCAGGTTGAAGACGCCCGAATGGCGGCTTCGAGCTCAATCATCTCGTCGACGACATTCATCAGGGTGTAGAACCCATTCCCCTCCGAAGTCCAGCTAAGAAGGTTGACAAAGTTCAGGAACGAATTCTTCTGGTAGTCATCGGGAGAATGGACCTGGGCAAACAAACTCTGCCAGAGAAGACAAACAACAAGGTAGTCAAGCTCAAGGACATCGGCATCATCCTTCTCCAGAAGACCCATAATGCAGTTACGAATCCGCCACTCCTCATTCGAGGACGCAATCTTGCAGGCTTGGAGATCTTCAATCGGGAAGCCTGGCTGGAGGACACGTAGCTGGAACAGAATGAATCGAACCAACAAGTCTCGACCTTCATAACAGACGGCATCGAATGCATCTACCGACATACAGCCGACGGAAGTTAGCAGCTTTTTTTGAAAGTCTAGGGGGGAGTTCTGGGTCTGCTTGTAGGCGGACTCGATGTTGGAGGTGATGCGACGCTTCAGGAAGTCAAAACTCGGTGGATCGTCGTAATCCATCCTCGTCATCGCCGCCATTCTCTCAATCAGTGCAGTATCACGGGAGTACCCGCTCCAGGTAGAGGAGATGGATGGTAGCCATAATGGGTTATTCCGGAGGAGACTTGGGGCAGAACTAGCCGTGATAGCGGGGGTGGACTGGGGTTGAGACGGCTGAGGCGCAGGTTTGGGGAGGGATTTGAGGACTTTTCGAACAGCAGGGACATCCGGCCTTGGGGGGAGACGATCAGCGGAAGGTATCGAAGGGGTAGTCATCAATTTGGGGATGCTCTTCTCGACAGAATGTTGTTGTTGCTCTCGCTCCACCGCCTGACGAACAAAAAATCCTGGCACGGCTAGATGCGATGAAGTACGGGGAGCCACCCCAACGTTTGTGGCAATAGGTGGAGGAAGTGTCGGTTGTGGCGGGGCTGCTGGTGGGGGAGGTGCCTCGACCGGAGATGAGGACGGCATAATCTCAGCCCGTGGTCGACCAACCGACATGATCTTCTCGATTGCGGCCCGCATGCTCTCCTGAAGATCGGACGCCACTGTCTTCCTCGGGGTTGAAAACGTAGTCTCCTCTGGGTGCCACACGATGGTCTCCTCTGGAGCAGGCACGTGGGGTTGGGTAGGAGAGAGAACATGTACATCAGCTCCTATATCTTGAGACTGGCCTGGAGACACGACATCAAGAGGGACGTCGAAGGCCGGCGACTGAACAGGCCTAGATGCTTGCTCAAGAGTGACAGAATCTTCTTCTTCCAACCTCCTCTTCCTGGTGTGCTCTTCCTCGACATCAACTTCTGGAGGAGGAGGGGTGAAGCGCAGCATCTCATCTACATATGGTGTGGTAGTGCCAGTGGCGGATGGCCCTGGTAGGCGTGCTTGCTCAGCTTCCACTATGAGGGGGAGGTTGGTCTTCTTGCTGACATGACGGCCAGCGTGAGTCAATATATTTTTTGAATTTTGGTGAGGGAACCCGCAGATGCAGCGAAAAAAGCCATCATCTCCTCGTACGACAACCATTTTGACTCCGTCCTTGAAGGTGAGGGAGACTTCGGCCTGGTGGACAGACCTTCGATGTTCATCTTTGGCCTTGGGTGTATCGAAAACGCCAGTACAGCCTGCAACAGGGCAGGGATATTGACGTGGTGGCATTCTACCAAAGTGAGCGGGTGTGATCGATATAATCAATAGACTGGCTTACCTGAGAGGGGTGAATGCTTACTAATGGTACAAAGGTAAGCTAGGTGATGCAACGGGGATGTGGTGGAGACAATGGTAGCTGCAACGGATCGTGGCGACGGTGGATTAGGAGACTGGAGCTGGTAGAGACCAACACTGACAGACCAGGGGCTAACAGAGCAAGCTGAAGAAGCCGAGACTTACGAGCGGAGGTGCTACGCCAGTGAAGTTGAGGAAGAAGCAGACGATGAATAGATTGACTTGTAATGTAGCTTGTACATAGAGGGTTGAATTTGAACTGAAGTTGTAGTGCGTGTAGTTCTCGTCTAGGCTATAGCTATCTGAAATTAAACACAACCACACACCTTCACTATCACCCTCATCTCCCAATCCTACCATCTCATCCATCGTCTCCACCATCTAACAGGAGACTTACCTTGCCGTCTTCATTATTGAATTCATCTGTCTCGGTTGTGGTCTCCAACATGGCGGATATCGATATTTACCACCCTGTAAGTCTCCGTCTCTGCAAAAAAAAATGCAACACTCTAATTTGTGTAGGTCTTCAAGGATTTGTCGCGTCCAGTCTTCGCCAAGTTCAACCTCACTGAATACGAGCTGGATGGTCTCCTCGCTGTCGTCTGCCGCGGCTGTAAACATTTATTTCCTGCAGACAAGGTGCAGAGCCATCTAGAGGGAGACCGGCACAAGTTCAAGACCAAGGTCCTCGCTGAAGAAGGCCTGCTAGCTCTCCTCAATGACCGTAATCGCTGGGCGACCTTCAAGCAGCTTACAGAGCTACAAGAAAGCTTCTGCCGAAGGAACATCCGACCGTTGCCGTATCTGGAGATGACCACTGGCTTCAAGTGTCCGTACTGCTGCCGCTGCTACACCACGGACCGATCTCTTATCTCCCACCGGACCCGTTGTCCCGATGATAAGAGACCAACCCCCAGGGCCTACACCAAGATTACAGAAGCCGACAAAGTTGATTGCCAAGTCTGGTTCTTTTCAGCAGGAAAGGCCCTCCATCCCGTGCATCCGGAACCTGAAGTCAACCTGGTTGAGCGGGACGACAACTTGGCTGCCCTGATGCAGCTACGAGAAGGCTTCTGTAAGATGCCGGATGGAGAGTCCAATGACCTCGATACTGCGCTTCCCGTCCCTTGGCTGCTTCGGACAGGCTGGCTTGAGTTCTGCGGTGGAGATAGAGCCTTCATCGCCGAAGTCCTGGCCCCTCTGACGAAGCAGTCTGGCAGAGGCCCCGTCATAGACCGGGTCGCCCAAACCACCCAAAGTCTCCTCAAGTCCTTCCTGCCCTACATCAAGGAGACTAGCGTGTATTTTCGTCGTGTCCTCAGGGCGCCACATAACGAGATTGACAACCGTCCCTTCGACCGTAAACAGGGGGCGTCGACTGAGACTGAATATATGAGCTTCATGGTCCGCATGGTGGTCTACGTCTGCAGCCTGTATCAGTTAGGTGATGGTGTTGTAGAAAAGTGTGGAATTGGACTCCGGCCCTACCGTAACCTCATAGATCAGATTCTAGCATACGCCGAGATGGAGCCCGTCGATGATGACGGCAACACCTTCGCCCGCTTCAAAGCCAATATACAGCTTTTCATCGTCAAGTGCATCACTACACCCCTCCCAGCATCGTCTCCCAATCGATTCGAGCACCCAATTTTCAACTTCTTCGCTGTGTTGGGGTTTAGCGAGGAAAGGAAGACCTGGAAACCACCAAATTTCTGCACCAAGGCCTTTGCCAGCATGTCTTTTTCCACCAGATTATGCGTACTCGCAGAGGCTTGGAAGCGGGCTGAGAATGACTTCAATGTTGATGCCGCGACGTCCGAGAGGGAGAAGAAGCGGCTGACAGATGCCAACTTCCGTGGTCACTTCGAGGACCTGGTGCGGGTTACGAAGGATACAAACATGTATCCCATGTCGGAGTGGCTAGGCCTGCATGCTTACGCCAAAGCAGTTGGTGAATCGTCTTTTTTGCCGGGCGAGCTCGACTGGACGAAGCAGGGCGACGGCATCATCTACGGCGGCCATGTATTCAAAATCCCCGACTATCGCAAATACATTAGGTCGATTAATCCGGATATACGACAGAAAATGCGAAAGTTGATGTTCATGGAGGAAGACGAAGCATTTCCTGTCCTCGATTTGGAGACAATCACCGACGATGGCCCGGACGCAACCCTTGGTTACAGCTTCGTAGCCGACCCCAAGAACTCCGCCTACTTTGATCCGCAGTTCGTCTTCAACAATATTAGACGGTGCAATGAGCTCGTCAAGGAGTTCTACTCCCAGCCAGGCGTCTTCTCGCACCGGGCTATGAGAAACTACCTCAAGGAGGACGCAGAGCTCAGAGCCTGCTTCGCCATCGCCATCCTGCTTACCGCTG
Source organism: Arthrobotrys iridis (assembly GCA_036971165.1). Lineage (NCBI taxonomy): Eukaryota > Fungi > Ascomycota > Orbiliomycetes > Orbiliales > Orbiliaceae > Arthrobotrys > Arthrobotrys iridis. The sequence continues at coordinate 18,010 of JAJTTS010000004.1, forward strand.
GTCTCCCACCGCGTGGGACAGAGCTGTTGTCTCTGCGCAAGTACAACACTCTCAGCAATCTTCGCAACCTCTATATCAACAGCGATGATTTGATGATATTCACCTCCTACAACAAGACCCAAGGAATGACGGGTTTGTCCAAGGGCATTTGTAGATTTCTGCCGCCAGACATCGGCGAGGCCTTTGCCATCTACCTGTTCAGAATTGACCCAGTCATCGACTACTTTCGTAGCAAGGTCGGCCGCAAGGTCACCCCAATCCTCTTCTGCGATGACAATGGGAACGCCTGGGAGACCGATTTTATTTCCAACTTTCTAAAGTTGAAGGCTTCGGAGGGCATGGGCTACCCCCTCAAGGTCAAAAGCTACCGCCAAATCATCACCAGCATTGCTCGTGAACATATCACCGACATGGCAGATATCATAGAACAGCAAGTGGATAAGATCAAGGATAAGCACGCGGAGCAGTTGGGCCACTCCCTCAAGACCAACCTCCTCCACTACGGTGTCGATAAAACCCGAATCAAGGACAGTGATGAAGTATCGACCAGGGCGTACCGAAAAGCAACAGTCAGGCTGCAGTTTTTTATCGGCGCTATCGAGCGTCTGCCAGACTGGCTTCTGCAACCATCGAAAATCTGGTGGCCCGGCTCAGATGGTAAGTGTCCCTATTTTGTCTAGTCTCCCGTCTCCTGTCTCCATTCTTCATCGTCTCCGGTTTCTTGTTTATTTGGTCTCAATGATATATATCCTTGAGAATCGACATGGTCTCCTTGCAAGCCAGGGCCTTTGATGGCTTCACGATATCCTCATTCATGGTCTCCTCATTTATTGTCTCGGTACGAATTCGTGATAGCTAACTGGCGTAGCCCCCGACCAACACCCCAGATTTGTGCACCCAGCCTACCCCGAGCAGTTCGTCATTGACAGGCCTCCCGAAATACGGCATATTCAGGCCCTCCCCGCTCCGGAGCTACCTCAGGCTGTCGCTGGACGTGCACCGTGTGCTCCGATTCAAGCTGCCTTCCAGGCCGTAGACCTCCCAGCTCTCCCCCGGACCATGGTCTCCTCTAACTTCTACACGCCGGACCCCGTGTTCCCACGAAAGCTCCACTATCAGCTGATCAAAGAGTATCAGAGATTCGGGCGACCGCAATGGAAGATGCCCGAGCAGGCTATGGCTGCAAAGGCGATCTACCAGCGCAACGTCTCCCCACTCCTCATCACGCTTGCCTGCGCCGCAGGTAAGACAACCGCTGCACTGCTCGCTATTGCAGCTGGTAATGGCATCAGCGTCATCGTAGAACCTTACATCTCCACCTGCAAGGATGTCGCTAGAAGGGCCGAAGCGATGGGAATCCATACAACCTACTGGGGTGACTTTGTTGGAGATGAAGTTGTTGTGCGAGAATTCCCGAAGAACATCCCGGGCGTGGTGATTGCTACCCCAGAGGCGGCCATAACTCCGATTTTTTTTAGCCAGGTCGGAAAATTTATCAGTGAAAGACGGCTAGATGTTGTGATAGTTGATGAAGTGCACCAGCCAATCCTCGACCTCGGATTCCGTGACCTCGCAGCGCTCGCCCAGTACACGAATCTTGGAGTCCCGTTTATTTGCATGACAGCGACGATGCCGCCTCTGATGGTGTCCGCTCTGCAGACCTTCTATTCGGTGCCGTCCTTCCAAGAAATCCGATCTACCACCAACATCAAGAACATTAGCTACAAGGTCCACATAGCCAAGAATGTAAGGGACGAAGCAATCAATGCCGCCAAGGCAGCTCTCCATATTGTCATGAAGCGGGACGACAGGCTTGATTCAAAAATCATCGTTTACTGCCGGTCGGTCTATCTTGCCAGCAGTGTGTCTTCAGAGCTGGGGTGCGGCCAGTACACGGGAGATATGACGCCTGACAACAGGGAGGAGGCCAAGAAGATGTGGGAGGAGAATGGCGGGGTTCTGGCTGCTACCACTTGCCTCGGGCCGGGGGTGGATACAAAGGGCGTGATTGCGGTCATACATGCAGGCCTTCCTTATTCGCTGGTGGAGTTTGTGCAGCAGACTGCTAGAGCTGGTAGAGAGGGTCAGCCTATGGCCTTCAGTACTTTGATTACCGGGAAGCCCCAGTTCGAGGCCGCCAAGTACTATGGTCAGCCGCAGTGGAGGATCGAATCCCAGAAGGGATTATGTGACCTCGTCAACACCACCAACTGCCGTCGTCTGGCTATATCTCAATTCATGGATGGTAAGGGCAAGGGCGTCGATTGTTTCATGATTGGAGGAGTATTCTGTGATAACTGCACAAAGGTATCGCAGATGGAGGACGAACCGACGTCGAACCCACCCACCCTCGACTTCAGCAGCTACAAAGTCGCGAAAGCCAAGCAGGTTGATCGAGTTTTTGCCTTTTTGAGGGCTGCGGACAACATGTGCTCCTACTGCTTCTTCCTCGAAGGGTCGCTTAGCGACCACACCTATCACCGGTGCCAACGGAAGGACGTTCCCTTGAAGCCTAAAACCTTCTCTGACAAGGTTTGTGTGTACTGTGGTATCCCGACAGAGTACTGTCTGACAGCGTCGGCTGGCCAATCCTGCCAGAACTTCCGTGCGGTTAGATCTATCTATTCGGCTGTCTTCAAAGATGTTGACATGAGAGCCAGGGTGTTCGTTGAGCTGGGTATACAGGATCTCGCTATTACTAGGTGGGAGGAGTGGGAGGAGTGGTTAACGCAGATACAAGTGGAGACCTCGAAACACTACAGCAATGCCTGGAGGCTGTTGCAGAAGCTCGAGGAGCTTCATTTCTTTTCTGTTTTCACAAGGTAGACCGTACCGTTACTAATAAGATAAGATAATATATGATATGATATTATGTGATATGATAGGATACGAATCCTCAGATATGAATCGTAGTTGTAATGCTACTCTATTGAGCTTCCCGTACAAGCTCAATCGTGATGTATGTAAGCAGAGGATAGTCTCCAGACTTATCATGGTCCTAGACTTGCTATGGTCTTCCGTAAATATGCGAGTCTTACTTAGTCCCGAGAAGAGAGGCATTTCTATCTACATTGAGACATGCCTATAGACTCAGTCGGTTGAGACGCTCTCCTCGAAGTCGAGGAAACTACAGCTAAACAACGCACTAACATACAACCTGCATATCGAAGCCCATAGCTACCTCACACAGCCTCAAGTACCGCCATCATTACCGTCGATACAGCTTTCCAACAAGCTTCCAGTGGCCCCAACCGATCCCGTTATTCCGCTCTGGTCAATAAGTTTGTCTGCATAGCGAAGTTTGATACCCAGCAGTGGGCACCCGTCCTTGCAAGGCTCGCCTCCAGAATTATAGAAACCTGCTTATATGTGTCTACTAGCTAGAACCACCAACTACCTCCATCTCACCACTACCTCCAACTAAGATACTACACAGTACCTCCACTTACAATACTACAAGATGGCTGATAGCGAGTCCCAAGGTGAGATACCGGATATGATATAGGTATTAGGGCGCTGTGCTAACGAAATATCCCAGGAACTGGCAAGCGAGACCGCAGCTCCAGCGACGCTGACCCTACCAGAGCGTTAATCATCTCCCCTCCCGCGAAGAAGGCTGCTTACTCCGAGGGTGGTAAGAATCTCGAGCCATCAGTTCGATCGTCGCCACGTTCATTGTCTCCAGCTAATCTGCAAACAGATGACACAGCCATCTCCAAGGCCATCGACAGCATCATCTCCAACCCTCTCCCGAGATATGGCGCCGGCCCATCCAGCCTCCATGTTCTGACATCGGACCCCGCCAGCGACATTTTGCTCTCCGACCCCGTGGCATCGTCTCTCCAGCTGGACTCCTCCCCACCACTTAAACCGGACTCGTCCCAACAATCCGATCCACCCAACATCAGGTCTTCCCCCCCGGAACGCGTCCCGATCTTCGATGAGGTTGCGGTTGAGCTTCCATTGGCTATCGAGGGTGACTTGGCTGTTGCACCCGGTCCTGAGGTCACCCATCAGAAGGAGGGCGGTAGACTGGTCTGCCACGAACAGCACGCCGACGCCAGCTCCACCCTGCTCTTCGAGAACCCCAATGATATTAATCCTTCATCGCTTCAATCCCAGGCTTTCGATCTCCAGTTCCAGGTTGAAGAGGGCTTCTCAGACAAGCTGGAGAGCTTCACCGAATTTGTTCGAAACCGTGTTGCCAACTGTGCTGCCTGTCAGATTGCGGGAGACGATGCAGACCACCACCTCCCAGACTGTCGCAGGGTCAAGGAACTGGGTACTTTCATCTGGAATGATGCTGCTAGCGACAGTCTGATGGAACAGGCAGTGCTTGCTATCTGCGCTCTGGTTCGTCTTCTGGCCCCACATCACCTCAGCGATGTAGCTCTTTGGCTCGATGAGGACATCCCTGGCACCTACTTAGACTACAAACAGTGGTGCCTGCTAACAGACTCTTTCCTGGGCGTCCCCGCCCCGAAGGGTTATATGGTTGTTCTGGCCCTCAAGACTCTCTGGGAGGATGGTATTATTGAAATCCCTTGGCCTTTTCCGGAGTAGCTATCTCCTATTTCAAGTTGTTTCTTTACTGCAGCTTAGCTGGGATCAATGTGTAAACCAACGAATCAGAGCACCTGAGCGTGGCTTCTAAGTGCTTATGTTTGCCCGTTACGCGTGCTCCCTTGTAATTGATCCTAAACTTACGTCGAGTACAAGCCCGTATATCTTGTTCTATCTCACGTATGAATTACGGTGAGAACTGTAGTAAACGTTGATTTCAGACTAAGATTCAAACGGAAACGAGCTCGGTATAGATTGTTCAGATACAGTTGGTTTGAAGAGCTGTTGAAGACTCGTCACAAACGTGCTGAAGAGCTCGAATCTGTATTTTCAAAAATATAGAAATACCACACAAGGGCTGCGTTGTAAGAGACCGAGAACCTGGGAATGGGCAATCTTGTACCAGGGTATAGGCGGAAAGGACCGTAGAAAGCCCATGAAAATGACAGCAAGAACCTGTGATAAAGTGATAGCGGCGGGGGCTAGAGAATCTGGAGGTTCTTCAGAGCGTCTTCCTTACATAGCCCAGCTTCTTCCATACATAGCCCAGCTTCCGGGTGCCACGACACTGAGCTTTACACAAACAAATTCTATCGACTGTAGTAGCCCAACATAGTGTCCAAGAGCAAAGAACAAAGAGGTTTGTTTGAGGGTGTCACTGGGTACGGAGAAACTTAAAAAACTTCTTGACACCCACAGGCGTGAAGATGTCTGAACATCAAGTGCTACACAAGGCGTAGCCTGTTAGCCGTAAACAGAGGTTACGACACACCCCGCATCACCCAAGATCCGAGTTCAAATTAATGGAAATATGTAGCGATGAACAATAAGGGCTATCCCAGCGTCTGAGAGCATTGAATGGAGGGTAGTGGGGGTACGGGTACGGGTGTAGATATGGTATAGAAATACGAACGGTGGGGCCGACAGACTGCTTAGCGAAGTCGCGGGGGGAGCTGGTGGAAGGGGTTACCAGTACAGCCCTTGTGCGTCGAACACCACTTATAACATATCATTGGGATAGGGAAGAGGCACTAGTAACGCCAGTGTCAGATGTCCCGTTGGTCACAAGCCAAGGCCACCGTAGAGCCCTATGGCGACTACGGCGACAGCTAGAATTCGGCCTGTTCAAACATCAACTAGCCTATACCAAGGGTCCTAGGTGTCTCAAATCGGTTCCCCAGACTTCATGATGGGTTCGTTAACTCGCAGCTTGAAAATAATGCTGTGAGCCTGCTTAGCCGGTTTCGCACTTACAAGCTGCGTAAACCCTGGGAGCAGCCACCGCCTCAGATAACGTGTTCAGGACGGAGAAACAGTACGAGAAGTGGGGTTGGGGCGAAATGAAAGGCTGACGACATGTTGACTCGAGCGAGTGGGACACAAGGTTTACAAAGATCTCCCCGGAATAAGGAAGGTAACCAGGTACCGGAAACCAAACAACCCGACACAGCTGGCAAAATTTCAGTGCCGCGCTGATTTTCTGACAAAGCCTACACACTCTGTCGTACAGGCCCACCAGTGCACTCGGAAGAAGCCATAATCTGCTGAGTGTGAAGAGAAATACGAAGCATCTCAGGCAGACACTTGTGACTGAATGCAGACGGAAATGTGTGGGTAAGCACCACAGAGCCTGAGAGCGTTGAGTGCTTGCAGTGAGAGACACCCTATGTGGTATGAACACAGGTTACAACGTATTTAACGCCAACACACCATTCGGAGTCTTCGAATTGCAGCAATCGTGACCCTCGGTACCTGATACTCCCTTTCATTGTCACCGCGATCGCAGCCAGCAGAAGTACGGTAGGGTGTATTATGGACGGAATAGGACCGGCGTCATGAAGGGTGCAAACGATGGAGGGTACAAACAGTAGAAACGATAGACTATTTGCAGGGTCAGCGAAGTCATGAGAAAGAAGTAGGAGACGGAGTACCGGGTACTCTAGGTGCATCGGGGCAGATAGAGTTGGTTTGAAAGGCTGGTGGAGCCTCGCCAGAAACGTGCTGAAGATCTCAAATCTGTATTTTCAAAAAGATAGAAATACCACATAAGAACTGCGTTGTACGAGACCGAAACAATGGGTGGAGCGGAAACGACTGGAGGGTAGTGGGGGTTACCGGTACGGGTATAGATATGGTATAGAAATACGGAAAGTAGGGCGACTAACTGCTGAGCGACGTCGTGCGGGAGGAGCTGCTGGGGTGAGAGGGAGGAAGGGGTTATCAGTACGGCCCTTGTGCATCGGACCCGCCTACAACGTATCACCAAGCTAAGCAACAGCCACTAATAACGCCAGTGTGTCATCTCCCGTTAGCCACAAGCCAAAGGTCACAGTAGGCCCTATGGCGACAGCTAGACTTCAGCCTGTTCAAACATCAAGTAGCCTCGAATCCAGGCGCTCATGCCAAGGAGCTCTAGGTGTGCCAAGTTGGTGTCGCCAACTTTACAGTAGTTCACCAACACCCAGCCCGAACTCAATGCTGTGATCGTGCTGAGCCAGGTGTCACACTGTAGGCTACGTTAGCCCTTGTGCGTAGTGGCGCGGGTGACCTTGTGAGCAGTCCCTGTCTCGGATAACTTGTTTAGGATAGAAAAATGGAACGAGAAGAGGGGGTAGAGAAATGGAGAGCTGGCGACATGTTGACTAAGCCACGAGGGCACAAGGTTTACAAAGATTCCCCGGAATAAGGGAGGTAGCTGGGTGCTGCAAACCCAGCAACCCGATACAGTTGGCAAAACTCCAGCGCCGCGCTGACTTTTCGCCAGAGCCTGTACACCAGTTCCTCTGCCGTACAGGCCTGCCGGTGCCTTCGGAAGGCATGCCCGGACGTGAACACAATATGAAATCTCTCGGGCTGATAGACTGTTCAGTGATCTGAATTATAACCAAATGCAGATGGAAATAGATGGAGAGTAAGCACTACAGATCCCGAGGACATGGAACGCTTACAGTCAGAGACACCTTATGTGGCATGAACACAGGTTACAACGTATTTAACGCCAACACACCATTCGGAGTCTCCGAGTTGCAGCGATCATGGCCCTCGACGCCTGGTGCTTCCTTTCACTGTTATTTCAATCGCACTCAGCGAAAGTATATGATGGAGGGAAGAGGCCGGGTACGGTGTACGGTGTAAACGATGGAGACAAGTCGTGGGAAAGAGGTGGGAGACGGGGTACCAAAGTGGTGCGAGTGCTTCGGAGCAGAGCAGGCAGAGTAGAGGGTGCCACTTACGATGAATCATCAAGCTACACAATGGCACCAGAAACGCCAGGTAAGATCTCTTGTCGGCCACGAACCAAGGTCACCGTAGAGCCTTATAGCGAAGGTCACCGTAGAGCCCTATAGCGACCGCTAGACTTCAGCCTGTTCAAACATCAGCTAGCCTCGAATCTAGGCGCCCATCAGAACTACCAGAGCCACCAGACTCCTCCAATTCCAGCGACAATCTCCATTTGTGAACCGTAGTTTCTGCAGATGAACCGCAAACACCAAGAGATTGTCGAGGGTTGGGCTGACCTGAGGCGTGGTTCGAGCTTCAGCACGCTAGAAGAGGTAGTGAGAACGAATTGCAACTGCTTGGAGGCTATTCCGATGGCTTTAGCTTCACCTTGTTCCTGTTCTGGATATCCTGGACTGTTAGCTGGTGCGTAACAAGCGTTTTCGATCGAGCGCGTCCTACCAAACGCGTCTTAACCACCGAACGCTACCGAACGCGTCTCACCCACAAGGAGCAATCGCATGCATCAAATACTGCAGAGTATGAAATGAACGGAGCAGAGATGGGTGGGTAGGTAGGTGGTGAGCGATGGTGGTGATGATTGTGGTGATGGTGGGGTGTATGGTGGAGATGAAGAGGATTTGTTCTGTCCTGGTTGTTCGCAGCCCGGACAAGACTGTACCGATTGGCTGTTCGGGACAAACATAAGCGAGCTGTCGTGCGACCGTGCCTGCAGGGCTGGCTGCACGTGATCGTTTTGGCAACGAAAATGACAGGGATCCCTTTCCCGCAACTTTGACGAACGACCACGACGACACTTCAAAGTTGTCATACCTGATAGAGAGGCAGCAGTCCTCTTATTAAGAGGAGGCGACACCCGGACGGTCCCAAGGTGGTGAGGTGTGCCGGTTCGAGAGGTGTGTCCCCCCCACATATCCTAGAATCACAACCCCGGTGCTTCCCAGCTTCAGGATATGGGCTCCAGAGACAAGCTGGTAGAGACATCTGACAGCTTCAGCACTGTACAGCTTGGTCGTAGTGGTGGTGGTGGTGGTGGTGGAGTCCTGTCACAACGGTGTGTCCCATACAAACTTTGCGTGTGTCCCATACAAACTTTGCGCGTGCAACACCTGTCCACTCACGTGATGATTTTGGGCTTCAAAACTCCGAGAGGCCACAAAATCACGACAAAACACCGCCAGATGTCTGACAAAGGCAAAAAGGCTTCGAAGAGACTGCAAAGATATCAACTATCATGCTGACTGACGTCTTCGGCTTCGGGCATAAGACTTATGGTGAGTGGTGGTATGGTGGGGGTGGTGGTGGTGTCTGTCTGGCTTCACCAAATTCGGTTTGTCAGCCTTACCCGCGACGCAAGCGACTTTATCGACAAACACGCACGCACTCGGAGACGACGTTATATGAGGGAGGGAGGGCCTGCCTGCCTGCCTGCCTGCCTCTGTACAATTGGTTAACTAAGAAACAGTTCGGGCGGTGTCCCATACAAATTTGCGTGTGTCCCATATTAATTCGCCCTGTCCATCTGTCTGCTGTCCTGTCACGTGACACTTTTGGCCGTCAAAATACCTGCCTCTCCACAAAACCACGATACTTCACCCCCCCAGGCCTTCCGACGTCCGCAATCAAAGGCCAAAAGCTTCAAGAGTATCATCATAGTATGTATACTGGCTTCAGAGATACAGCTGTCTTGGTGAAGAATTGGTGGTGGTATCACAACTTCATCTCGGCGGTGGTGAGTGGCTACACCGAATGTGTGTTGGCGACCACTCCAGCCAGCCCCAGCAAGTAGTACAAGACTGCCAGCCTCAGCGAACAAAACTTCAGCGAACAAACTCCAGTGACACCAGCTTCATGGCAGCAGGTGTGTGTGCTTCACGGATTTTGTAGGGAGCAGAGCTGTTACGGCAGCTTGCTTCAAGACTTCACAGATTTTGTGTGGGGACAGCAGGTCCTGTTAATGGACACGGGGGTCCTGTTACAAAATCCCGTTTTATGAGGGACACACGCCAATTTGTACGGGGTCGCCAGCAAATTTGCGGTCGGAACACCCGTCTCGAACGCCAAGGCTGCCCGGGCCGCCTGTCGGGACACGCTTCGTTTTCGCTGCGACACGCCGTAACAGGACCGGCGGTGTTACGGGTCGAATAGCTGTTAGATTTAAAAATTGTAATGCATAACAATTCACCCATATAAACAAGAGATTACTGGATTATATATAGGCCTATGTCTATATAGTTGATATTCTACTGATAATCTCTACAATCTAAAAAATAATATATCATACCCTCTATTTATAGAGAAGTACAGACTAACTCAACATAAGTCTATTATATTATTACTTATATTCTAGCTCACAATAATAACTATAGTTAGGTTCTAATATTCTAGATCATAACTTTTATAATATATAAACCAATTAATTTTATAACTATACCTTATATATACTAATAAAACTAAATAATTAGCCATCTTTTTAGTAATTAATACTATATATAACATATTAATATTATATTATATCTATTTATATTTAAAGTTCTAAAAAATATATAAGAAATTTAATATATAAAATAAAAACTTTATTAAATTTATTTAATTTATAAAAATCTAAGTTAACATATATAGTTTATTTTATTTTAATATAACTAAAGACTAATATACAATAACTCTATAATAGTTTTATATATAAATAATTATATTAATTTTATTAATATAAATTATAAATTATATTTAATTAAATTATTATAACTATTAGTATTTATTCTATAATCCTACTATAAACTATAACTATAACTAGTTAGTTTATAATAACTACTAATATTAATCTTATAATTTTATAGTTATTATTTTATACTATTTAATAATTATATTTCTTAAACTATTTAGTTATATATTAAAAATAGTATAAGTAGTATAATTATTAAAAATTAAAGTTTACTTATTCCTAATTTAAAACTATATATAATTTTATAATTAATATAATAAATTCTAGAATATTATAATATTTATAAAAGTAAATACTTAATTATTTATTTTTTTTATTAAATTATAACTATTCTTCTTTTTTATTAGTTTACTTTATTAATTTTTTTCTTTATTTTTATATCTCTATATCTACTTTTTTTTTTACTTTTATATATTTTTATAATTATAACTATTATAATAATAATAGTTAATAGAGATAATAAAAATAATAATAATAATAATACTATACTAGTATTAACTTTTAAAATAAGATATACTACTAAAAATTACTATATTATTATACTTAGTATAATATATATTACTAAATCTTTAGATAATATAATTTAGTTTAATACTATAATAAGCTATTTTAACTATTATATTTTAGTAATATTATATTAAAAGTATTATAATTAATTTAAAATTTATATTATTTCACCTAATTTTCTAACTAAAAAATATATATATTATATATAAATAAATAATAATTATATATTTAATAAGTTATTTTTTTTTTTTTATTTATTTCTAAATATAATTAACTTAAATTTTATAAAGTTAAAATATTAAAAATTTTACTATAAAAAAACTAAGTATAAACTATATAATTTATAATTTACTCTAGTTAGTTATTATAAAGGATAATCTATAATATTATTAAATTATTATATTATAACCTTATTAAAAAATAAATAATATACTTATAGGACTACTATATAATATTATTCTTAGTAACTTCTTTTTTATAAATAATAACTATATTATTATAAGTATATTTTAGAGTTTTACTAATAAAGTAAATATATAAGTTCCCTAGCTTTCTTACTTTCTTATAATCTTAAATATAAGAGTAATATAAGCTTAGTTTAATATTATTAATATAATATTTATTATAGTTCCTATTATAACTTTTATTATTATATCTATTCTCTTACTTTTATTACTACTTTTATTACTACCTTCTTTACTTTCTTTTTCTCCTTTTAATAGTTCTAAAACTTTATTAGTTAGTAGAATATCTAATTAATAAGTTTTAAATATCATTAATATAATATAAGATTCTACTAATACTATTAATTTAATATTAAATTTATAAAATTTAATAGCTAATTTAACTTATATTTATATAAAAATAAATATATAAATATTTTTATATTTTTATATATAATATATTATTAATTATTTATTATAAGATATAAAGTTTTTATATTATTTTTAAAATACTTCCTAAGTTTATCTAACTATCTTAAATCTTTATTATTTTATTTATTTTAATTTAATTAAAGAGATAATAGTCTTTATTTTTTTTAATTTTATATATATATAAATAAAAACTTCTTTTATTTTTTTAATATTAATATATCCCTATCTTATTAAATAATAATTTATAAAGTAAGTAGTATAATAACTTAGTTAGTATATTTATTATTAGTTCTTTTAATCCTAGATATAATAATTTAAATATACTAGACCTTACTTAACTATAAATCTAAAAGTACTATAAATTATAGTACTTTATATACTATTAATTTCTCTTAATTATATTCATAATTATAACAACAATATTATTTATATAAAGTATAATTAAAAATAAAAATACTAATATATTTAGTAAAAATTTTACTAATATTAATTTTAATAACTTTTATAACTATATATTCTTAGTACTTATATAATTTAATATAATTACTTCTACTTTAATTAAAAACTTTATTATAATATTTTATAATTTATTAAACTATAATATTATACTACTTATTATATAAAATATATATTTTAAAGTTAATTTATATACTATATTTTTTAATTTATATATTTATATTTAATCTATATTACTATAATTTTTTAATAATAAAGATAATTAATCTTTTAGTAAACTATTTATATTATAATATAGATTATAATAATATATTACTAATAAATACTTATATATCTATATAATTATTTTTTAATATTCTTTTATAGATATATTAAAATATTATCTTAGTTTTATCATTATATATACTAAGTTAATATAGTAACTTTATATAATATATATTAAAAAATTTAATATATTATAGTAAACTTATATATTTTTCTCTTTTAATAATAATTAAATTATATCTTTTAAAAATTATATATTAAGATTTATAAAAATATTTTTTAATTACCTATTTAGTATATTAAATTAATCTAAAATATTTTTACGAGCTTATAGTGACGGCAATGCTTTGTCCCTATAGGTGCGATCGCTCGGAAATCGTAGGAGATTCTGCAATGAATGTCGTACGCAAAACGAATATTATTGTTTACGCGATTAATACAAAACTGGTTAGTGTAAATGAGAAATGACTATATTTACCTGAATCAGTGAATCAGAGCGAAACATGAATCAGGAGGCGTGACAATAGGCGACAATGGTTCACAGCGCGACAATAGCTCATATCAGCGAGTCGAATCTACGTCTATGAAATTGGTGATAGCTTCACTGTGACTATGAGACTTCAAGGGTTTAGCGGGAGGGCGCCTTCTTCCCCCTCCCCCCCCCCCCCTTTTTACCATCGAGGCCTTCGGCCTCGCTGGCGTGTCGCTGGCGTAGTGTGACCATGTACGAAGGCATTGGCGGGGGAGACCCCCGCCGACCCCCC